>JAODAL010019078.1:0-72981 GCA_025379985.1 Phyllomedusa bahiana
CAGGGAGTTATCCTCTCCCCCACCTTCCAGCCCCTTAGGATACTGGGCCTCAAAGTTTTGGCTTAACCTACTCTCCCACCCTGGGTAGTTTGTACAGAGGTGGGAATGGGTTTAAAGAGATGCTGGAAAATTGAGGATTCAAAGATATTTGTGTGTAATTTTCTGCGGGGATGAGTGTGGCCGGAAAATCCATCATGGCGGTGTGAAACAAATGCAGAAGAAAAGGGAATAAGAACGACTCATGAGAGAAAAAAAAACGACTCATCAGATAAGACATCTCCGGTGAGTCCCTGATTTCAGGGTTATTTTTAATTTTGTAATGTGAGGGTGACCTGAGCTGGTGTCAGAGCACTATGTGGACTCCATATAGCAGTGTTGTAGGTTATATTGGCGCGGGTATAGTGGCAGCGTACATGTGTTCCTGATTGTAAGAGTGAGGGAACACCTGACCCTGTGATTAGGAGTTAGACTTTTACTTTCTTGCTGGTGTGTATTTTAGAAGGTGGTGAGGTGCGTGACCAAGGGAAAGGTGGACAGGGATATTGTATGTGGGTGGAGGGGGATATGGATGGAGCTACTTAGCCCTGTGTCTATGATGTGTTAGACTGACAAATGTGTGACTCAATTGATACTGTACTACACAATACAGTTCTGTTTTGCACACTGTATTATGTGGTAAAATGGACGCATTTATGTCCGAAGGGCCGGTATTATTTTCATGTACAGTAGGGATCAACGCCCTTGTGGGCCCCAGACCCCCCAGTCCGACACTGTTTGTGAGTCTTATCATTTGATTTCTGTCATGTACAGTTTTATTATAGTTTTGCATTTAGAAAACCCCAAATAAGAGTGTCGCTCGCTCTCCCATTGGTCCAAATAATCGCGCCTCTTTTAACTTAGCCAATCACAAACAAAGCTCGCTCTGCATTTCTTTTCCCCATAGAACTCTATGAGAAGGGACTCACCGCTGAAAGCTAAGCAGGACGAGCCCCTCTTCCCCCCAACAATCACAGTACTAGAATAATTTTCCCCTAGCAGAATTAATAACTTTTAGGGTGCCCTTCAATCGCGCCCTACTAGCTACACTCAAAAACGAAGCACTACATAAGATTGTTGGATTCATAATCTCCGCCTGGGGTCAACCAATCACTCTTTCTGCCTTTTTTACTGTAAATTTTGAACTGTCCGCCTTTTCATTTGATTGGTCAATACTTCTCCATAGGTTATAATGGTTCACTGTCGCTCCTATTCTTCAAGAATTTTAATTACTGTATTTCCTGGCAATTTCTAATATCCCAATTCCTGATGCAGCACCAGTGACGGCGACAAACACGTTGTTAGGGATTTGAGTGATGTATGTTTATAGAAGGTTTTAGCTCTTTTACAGAGAATGTTTTACACTTAATAAAAACGATTTATTTACTAATATCCCATGCCTCACGGAGCTGAGATTTCAGTGCCCCGATCTGTCCATAGACTACAATGGGACAAAGTAGCTCGCGCTCTGATTGTCCGGAATAGCCAAGCCCCCACTAGCTCAACCAATCAGCTCTTTTCTGCATTTTTACTGTATTTTGAACTGTCCCGCATTTTCATGTGATTGGTCAATACTACTCCATAGGTTATAATGGTTCACTGTCGCTCCTATTCTGATTGGCTGGTTTATGCCGACCAATGAGAAGAGCTTACAGAATTTGAATTACTGTATTTCCTGGAAATTCTCTATATCGCAATTCCTGATGTTGCGCCGGTCTCGGCGACAAACGCGTTGTTAGTGATTTGATTGATTTATGTTTTTAGAAGGTTTGACCTCTTCTTCAGATAATGTTTTACACGTAATAAAAACATTTTTTTTTTATTCATACTCCATGTCTCACGGAGCTGAGAGCTGAGATTTATTTCTTGAGCGATCTTATATATTTTCCCTTTAATTTTAAATTATCCACTTTTTCACTACATTTAATCACTTTTAGACAGCTTTGATTTTTCTCTTTATTCATTTGAAAGACAACTCTTTTTGCTCTTCACTAACATGTTTAATAATTTCTCGCTGTTTTCCTGCCTGTCTCGAATCGGAATAACATATGTATAGGCGCATGTTTCCCCGCATTTGCGGCCTTAATCACCCTGCGACGGCCCACGCGGCAGGGAACTTTTCACCGCATGTATGAGCGCACCTCCTCGGGTGGCGAATCTTAGGCGCAGTCCCGCACTGCGCCTAAGTTCCGCACTGCGCCTCACAAACTGGCGAGGCGCGGTGGACTTTATACCGCATGTATGAGTGCACCTCTGGCGCCGACATACATGAGGCGCAGCTTTCACGTTCGAGCACTCGAAAACGTGCGCTCCGACGCGGCGAGATTCATACATTTCGCCCTAAAACTGAAAATGTTGGCCGTTTGAAAAGTTTTGTGGGAGAGACTGTAGAGGGCGGTGAGGTAAACTCCAACTTAAATGTTTCTTGTCTAACCCAGGAAGAAGTGCAGCTCCGTCTTAAGAAGATTAAAATAGACAAATCCCTAGGTCCAGATGGCATACAACTTTATGTCCTAATTGAAATAAATAATGAGCTAGACAGGCCCCTAATCTTAATATTGGATATGGACTGTCTAATAACAGGGTATGTCCCAAAGGATTGGCACATAGCAAATGTGGTGCCAATATTCAAAAAGGGGTCAAAAAGTGATCCAGGAAACTATAGCCAGTAAAGCTTAACCTCTGTTGTGGGTAAAATGTTTGAAGGTTTTCTCAGAGATGCTATCCTGGAGTATCTCACTGAGAATAAATGTATAACGCCGTTTCAGCATGAGTTTATGAAGGATCGGTCCTGTCAAACTAATCTCATCAGCTTCTATGAGGAAGTCAGTGCTAGACTGGATCGGGGTGAGGCACTGGATGTTATACATCTGGATTTTTTCTAAAGCCTTTGATACTGTGCCACATAAAATGTTGTTAAGTAAAATGAGAATGCTTGGACTGGGGGAAAATGTGTACAAGTGGGTAAGCAACTGGCTCAGTGATAGAAAACAATGGGTGGTAATTAACGGTACATACTCAGACTAGATCCCTATTACTAGTTGGGACCACAGGGGTCAAAATTGGGCCCTATCCTCTTTGATATCTTCATTAACGATCTTACACATGGATTGCACAGTAGAATAACAATCTCTGAAGATGATACTAAACTCTGTAAAGTAATCAACACAATGGAGGATAATGTGTTATTACAAAGGGATCTGGATAGGTTGGAGGGCTGGGCAGAGAAATGGCAGATGAGGTTTAACACTGAATAATGCAAGGTTATGCACATGGGAAGGGGAAATCCATTACATGTAAAACGGAAAAAGGCTGGGTAAAAGTAACATGGAGAAGGACTTGGGAATCCTGATGGACCGTAAATTTAATTATAGCAGCCAGTGTCAGACAGCAGCTGCCAAGGCAAATAGGATTATGGGGTGTATTAATACATAAGAGAACATTATTCTCCCATTATACAAGTCACTGGTTAGACCACACATGGAATATTGTGTACAGTTTTGGGCACCAGTGCACAGGAAAGACATTGTAGAGCTTGAACAGATACAAAGGCGGCAACAAAAATAATAAAAGGACTGGATGGACTACAATACCCAGAAAGATTGGCAAGATTAGGGTTATCTAGATTAGAGAAAAGACGGCTTTGTGGGGACATAATAAATATGTATAAATATATTAAAGGTCCATATGGAGATCTCTTCCAAGATGTTTTATACCCAGGACTGTATCTAGAACAAGGGGGCGTCCTCTACATCAAGAGGAAAGAATGTTTTTGCATAAATATAGAAAAGGATTCTTTGCTGTAAGAGTAGTGGGACTGTGGAACTTGCTGCCAGAGGAACTTGTCGTGGTAAATTCAGAATTCAAAAAGGGTCTGGATGCAAATCTAGAGTGTAATAATATAACAAGATATAGTAACTAGGACTCTGGAGAAGGGGCCCTGAACCTGGGATTTATTCTGACTGACAGATTGGAAAGAAAGTCGGAAAGAAATGTTTTCCACTAAAATGTGAACAATTGGCTTCTATCTCATGGGTTTTTTTTGCCTTCCTCTGGATCAACACTTTAGCACAATAGGCTGCACTGGATGGACATCTGTTTTTTTCAAGCCTTACAAACTATGTTACTAAGTGTGTCTTGTCTACTGTCAAGTATGGTGGTGGGAGTGTCATGGTGTGGAGCTGCAAGAGTGCTGCAAATAATGATCCCCTCCCTTCTGTGCATAAGGGAAAAATTTTACAGAAAAATCACATAATAAATTGTGACATTATTTACTTATTATCAATGCTAGGGCCATACTTACAGCTCAATGGCTGGACTAGACTGATCCCAGTAGCAGGCAACGATGGCCCCTATGCAACTTGGGAAAGATAAACAGGTGCAGCTAATTGCTGAGCAGAAGCTCACACACCCCACTACTAGGGGAACAATTAGATGATAAAAATCTGCACATTGAATTGATACCTGTTCACGCAGTGTGCAGAAAAGCCACAGTATAATACACGGGGAGATTGCACAAATGCAAAAATAACAATATGACAAACACTCACATACCCTCAGTACATGAGAGGGGGCGGTTGCTGGTATTACAATTGCATATAGATAAGGCGATACAGAGGGGTGCCATTAATGCAGATACGTGTGGTGCACCATGCTGGCGTACAAGCTATTACATACTATTCAATTGGGCAGGCTGCCCAGCACTTTCTAGGTGTCCAACACAAAATACAGACACCCTCCGCTCCCCAGTATTTTTGGGCAAATAAAAATGACATACTGGAAAAAATATCAAATATGAGGTATGAGCATGTCTCCAGACCTAAACCCTATTGAGCCTCTGTGGGGCATCTTCAAACTGAAGGTGGACAAGTGCAACGTCTCTAACATCCACCCACTTTGTGATATCATAGTTTCATAGTTTCATAGTTTGTAAGGCCGAAAAAAGACGAAACGTCCATCCAGTTCAGCCTGCTATGCTAAGGTGTTGATCCAGAGGAAGGCAAAAAACCCCAATGAGGTAGAAGCCAATTGTCCTCATTTTAGGGAAAAATTCCTTCCTGACTCCAATCTGGCAATCGGAAAAATCCCTGGATCAATGACACCCCTCCAGAATCCTAGACACTATAACCTGTTATATTATTACGCTCCAGAAATGCATCCAAACCCTTTTGAACTCTGTCAGTGAATTCACCATGACAATTTCCTCTGGCAGAGAATTCCACAGTCTCACTGCTCTTACAGTAAAGAATCCCTTTCTATGATTATGTAGAAACTTTCGTTCCTCAAGACGTAGAGGATGCCCCCTTGTTCTAGATACAGCCCTGGGTATAAATAAATCTTGGGAGAGATCTCTATATTGACCTTTGATGTATTTAAAACATATTTATTATGTGCCCCGAAGCCGTCTTTTCTCTAAACTAAATAACCCCAATTTTGCTAATCTTTCTGGGTATCTTTCAGTCCTTTTATTATTTTTGTTGCCCGCCTTTGTACCTGTTCAAGCTCTACAATGTCTTTCCTGTGCACTGGTGCCCAAAACTGTACACAATATGTGTGGTCTAACCAATGACTTGTATAACGGGAGAATAATGTTCTCATCATGTGCCTCTATGCCCCTTTTAATGCACCCCATGATCTTATTAGCCTTGGCTCCTGCTGCCTGGCACTGGCTGCTACAGTTAAGTTTACTGTCCACTAGGATTCCCAAGTCCTTCTCCATGTCACTTTTACCCAGCCTTTTTCCATTTAACATGTAATCATGTAATGGATTTCTCTTCCCCATGTGCATAACCTTGCATTTATCTGTGTTAAACCTCATCAGCCATTTCCCTGCCCAGACCTCCAACTTATCCAGATCCCTTTGTAATAACACATTATCCTCTATTGTGTTGATTACTTTACAGAGCTTAGTATTGTCTGCAAAGATCGATATTCTACTGTGTAATCCCTGTGTAAGATCGTTAATGAAAATGTTGAAGAGGATAGGGCCCAATACTGACCCTTGTGGTACCCCACTAGTAACAGCAATCCAGTCTGAGTTTGTACTGTTAATTACTACTCTTTGTTTTCTATCAGTGAGCCAGTTGCTTACCCACTTGCATACATTTTCCCCCAGTCCAAGCATTCTCATTTTATTTACCAACCTTTTATGTGGCACCGTATCAAATGCTTTAGAAAAATCTAGATATATGACATCCAGTGCCTCACCCCGATCCAGTCTAGCACTGACTTCCTCATAGAAGCTGATGAGATTAGTCTGACAAGACCGATCCTTCATAAACCCATGCTGGAACGGCGTTATACATTTATTTTCAGTGAGATACTCCAGGATAGATCTCTGAGAAAACCTTCAAACATTTTTACCTACAACAGGTCAAACTTACCGGCCTATAGTTTCCTGGATCACTTTTTGACCCCTTTTTGAATATTGGCACCACATTTGCTATAAGCCAATCCTTTGGGACATACCCCGTTATTAGACAGTCCATAAATATTAAGAATAGGGGCCTATCTATGACATCACTTAACTCCCATAGGACACGTGGGTGTATGCCATCTGGACCTGGGGATTTGTCTATTTTAATCTTCTTATATCGTCATGGAGGGGTACAAGAGGATTCCAGTGGCTACAACCTTTAAACTCTAATGAGCACCATACCCAAGATAATTAAGGCAGTGCTGGAAAATAATGGTGGTCACACAAAGTATTGAAAGTTTGGTCACATTTGTCCATTACCACTTAGGGGTGTCCTCACTTTTGTTGTCAGCGATTTACACATTGATGGCTGTGTGTTGAGTTATTTTGAGGGCTCAACAAATGTACACTGTTATACAACCTGTACACTGACTACTTTACTTTGTATCAAAGTGTCAGATCTTCAATGCTGTCTCATGAAAAGATACGTTTACAAAAAAATTATTTTACAAAAATGTGAGCTATTGTAGTTAGTATTACCATGTCTGTTCAAGTCTGATCTATTTAAATATAACATCACCATTTGGTAGATGCCGTAAAAGAAAAAAGTTGCCATTGCCAAAAATTGTGGGCTTTTTAGTAATTCCTTATAAAAAATTGGATTAATACTGGTTTGCAATTATCTTCCTTAACCCCTTTTCGACATTGAATGTATGCGATCCTGCTACATGGCTGCCAGGTGTCAGCTGCTAATTGCGTGGGAGGACATCTAAAACAGTAAGAAACGGTGCCACGCACCATTCCTCACTTCGATCAGGCTGTCCGATTGCTTAACATGGCAGCTGGAAGCCTGGGGCCGAAAGTGGGGAAACCGCCATCTTTGTACACACTAATGCATTATATTACAATGCATTAGGCTGTATAAATGATCGCGCCTCCCTAGTGGTGTAGTACCCTAGGGGAACACAAAGTTTTAAAAAAAAATCGTTTAAAGTATAAAAAAATAAATAAGAATTAAAGCTTCAAATCACCCCCCTTTTGCTATTTTGCAAATAAAAAATAAATAAATAAAAAGTTCTCCATATTCGGTGTCGCCGCGTCCAAAAAAGCCTTATCTATTAAAATATAACATAATTTATCCCGTACGCTGAACACCGTAGAAGAAAAAATTCTCAAATGCTAAAATTGCGGGTTTTTTCGGTCATTTCATGTCCCATAAAAATTGTAATAAATTTCATCAAAAAGTCCCATATACTCCAAACTAGTAGCGATAAAAAGTGCACTTCATCCCGCCAAAAATTCCCCCTCACTCAATTCCGTAGGTGGAAGTACAACAATGTTATTGGTTGCAGAAAATGGCGCCGCGGCACAAATTTCAAAAATCTAAAATGTTTGGAATTTTTTAACGGTACCAAAACATCACGAAAACCCTACATGTTTGGTGTTGCCAGCTGTGTATCAACCTGTAGTATACAGAGAACACATCATTTTTATTGATTTATAATTTTTTTTGTGCTTTCCCAGTATATTCTATGGTAAAATTAATAGCATCATTAGAAAGCACATCTTGTCCCTCAAAATAAAATCCCTCATATGTCTATGTAAATGAAAAAATAAAAAAGTTATGGCTCTGGGAAGGCAGGGAGGGAAAAACTAGTGTGAAGAAAAAAAAATAGGCCTCGACATTAAGGGGCTAATGGCATTAGGACGAAGTTGCGTCCATGCTTTAAACAGGCCCTACATGGCCACAGCATTGCCTTCTTCTATAATGAGATAAACAAAAGCTAAGTTTCATGGAAGTTCTCAGTGCATGGATTTCTGCCTTTTTGTACATCTGTAACTAAGTGGAAAATTGAACAAGGGATGCAGATCTACATTCCTGCTTGTCCTGCAGCTCAGGCACAAGGGTTGTCCTTGTTGGACCTCTGAAGGTCATCTCCATCAAAAAGCCTTAACTGGCAAGTCTATGAGTAAATAGACTTGAGAGCAGAGTCTTTCTATGTCACCTGACAGGTTCCTAGTGTCCACAGTACTCATTATAGGTTGCGGGCAGGCACTGTCATGCCTTCTACAAACCTTCTAATTTTAGATTAACTTGCATTGTTTACGCCCTGTATTTGATTGCTCACCAGGTGACATAGTATTTTCTATAGTATCTCCTCCACCTTGTCATCAGGAAGTCTTCAAGCAGGACTGGGTTGCCATATTGCTCATCGAGATTTATCAGCAGCCGTCTTCTGAACTCTGGCTCCTTGACAGACGTTCTGGTAGGGATGCTATATATCAATGGTTATCTGACTACTTGTCTAGTTTTCTTTTTAGGGACGATTATCTTTATACAAAAATTTTTTAGTTCTGGGGGTTTCAGCTTTTGGGTAAACATCTATTTTTGGGCACATTTTGGTACTACATGCCTTTTGCTCTTACATTTTTAGTGGGTTTCATGCATATTGGCGGGCTATAGCACCTCTTATAGTTTTCAATCTGGTTATCTGACTCTTACTAGTTTCGTTTTAGGGACTATTATCTTTATACAAAGTTTTTTTTAGATTCTGGTGTTTCAGCTTTGGGATAACATCTATTTCAGGAGGCACATTTTGGTACTACATGTCCTGTACTGCTCTTACATGTATTAGTGAGGTACATGCAGTGATTGGCGGTCTATAGCACCTCTCTATAGTATAGTGCGGTACTACATGTCCTGTACTGCTTTTACATGTATTAGTGAGGTACATGCAATGATTGGTGGTCTATAGCGCCTCTCTACAGTACAGTGTGGTACTACATGTCCTGTACTGCTCTTACATTTATTAGTTTAGTGCATGCAGTGATTGGTGGTCTATAGCGCCTCTCTACAGTACAGTGCGGTACTACATGTCCTGTACTGCTCTTACATGTATTAGTGAGGTGCATGCAGTGATTGGCGGTCTATAGCGCCTCTCTACAGTACAGTGCTACATGTTCTGTATTGCTCTTCTGTGTGCCAGGATAAACGGCTCTTTTAGGCACCAAGTGAGGGCCCCATTTTCTTCTTTCTTGGTACATTGTGTATAAAGTACATGACTCAGAACAGAAAGTGAGCTCTAGCTTCCAGCAGCTCTTTCTGATGTTAGGATGTGCTTTATCTGTATTAGCTTTGTGCTTCATTTTCTTTCATCTTTATTTTAAATTATGTTGGGGACATTTAGTTATTTTGAAACCAATTACCTTTTTTTCCATAGATTTATGATCCCCACAAAAATGTCGTCCCGAACCAACAATGCTGTTTTTTGGGGGGGCCCTATATTTTGTATCTATGGGTTCTCTTCTAAATGTACCTGTGCATACAAAGCTTGGACACAGCACATGCTATCTTTTTTATTTTCACGCCTCCATTCTTTGTGCACGAATAAATAAATGAATGTAATAACTCCACAAGGCTTAAATTAAAAATTGGGGGGAATTTAGTTAGCGATGCTTATTTGCTTTCTGGTCAAGGGCCAGGGTATGCTGTAACCCCCTCTTCATAATAAAACTGTTCATACTTATTTCCAAAAAATCACCCGTACTTCAATTTTAAGAACCGAATCAGGTTGTTTTTAATATCCCCCCTCTTTTTTACCCCTTTTTCTTGGTCTTTCTCTGTCTTTCGTGAGGTTCTGCTGACATCTAGGAGACAAATTTGAAATTGCAACAGAGATAAGGGAAGAAAATCAATTGGAAAATAACATTCACAAGTGTATAAAATGCAACCTTATTTTAATACTGTCCTAATTAAATGTCTGGATAACCCCAAAGGTGTGGGGGCGGGGTTAGGGGATCCCCGGACCACCCAAGGATGATAGTTAAGCCCCGGGCTACCCCGGTTTTCCCGGGGTCCTTTTTCCCTGACCCCGGGTTTGGGACTTGCTTGCGATGGCGGCCGGTGAGGGCGGTAAGAAACTAGCCGAAATCTATCTGGGCAGGCAGAAGGCAGGCAGGGGGCAAGGTTCGGGGGGCAGGAGAAGGCGGGGGCCCGGAGGGGTTTTGGAGTGGGGAAAACTACGGGGGTTGGTACAGGGTAAAGCAGGAATACTTTTTGGGAACCTTTCTCTAAGGGCTCGGGGAAACATGATCCAGGGGGAAATTAAAGGGGGGGCAACATTAATAGAACACGCCCGGTAATTACCCAATTCCGGGCATTTCCCCTTTAAAATTTCCCACAAGGACGAGGGGCGGCGTGCTGGGGGGGGGGTGCGTTTGGGGGGGCGGGGCCCAGGGGAACGAGGGGGGGGGAAAGGTGGGTGGGGGGTGTGGCCGCCCCCCGGGGGCCCCCCCGGCCACCCCGGGGACCCGTTGGGGAAACCGGGTGCGCCGCGGTCCGTGGCCCCCCGGGGCCCAAACCCCGTTACAGTCCCCCCCCCCCCCCTTAGCCCCCCCACCTTTTTGGGCTGCAGAAATCTGAGATGAGGTCCCGATTAGGATTTAATTCAGGCTCCGAGGATCTCTCCTCGGGCCGAAGCCCCTCCAATCCACGGGAAGAAACGTCTCCCCTGAACCGTTTTCATACCCCAAAAATGCCCTTTACCCAAAGGTTTTTTCAGCGGTTTCGTAGGGGAAGGGTCACTTTCTTCCGGAAACCCGGTTCACAACCAAGGCTTAAGGGGGATACATGAAATGCGTTGTGGATCCGGAGAGATGGAGGCAAACAAAGCTTGTAGTCACCGGTTAACTGCCGAAGAACCTAAAGGGTAAAGGGAAGGGGGGGCCCAATTTAAGCTAGGGACCTTCAGGTGCACATATCTTGAGGAGAGCCAAATTTGGGCCCCCCAGGGAGAAACGTCGGGGCAGGTCTTCCCTTTTGTTCCCTAACTTCAACGGGCGAGGCCCAAGTAGAAACACGCGCTCCCCCCAGATTCCTTGATACCCCGAACCTGGTTTTTGACAGGGGGCACATCCGATCAGGAGGCAGGGGAAGGGGGGGGTGGGGGGTGGGGGGGCCATAACTATAAAAAGGGGGAGACCCGGCAGCATGACCCCGTGGTTATACCAAATTTCAGCCCAAGGGGGCAGCTCGGTCCGTTGTCCGCGTCCGGAAACAAAGAGGAGCAGGTTTTCCCCCCAAATCTGGTTCACTCTCTCCACCGCCCATTGGAGAGGGGGTTTGCCGATAAAACCCAAACTTGACTTGCGACGGAGAAAAAATTGCACGCCAAAACGGGAAACAAATTGAACACCGCGGTCAAACTGGTTTGAGGGCTTCCATGAACCGGAAAATGCGAAGAAAAGTTTACCCAAAATTGGGAACGCAGGCCAGGGAGAGCACAAAGGGGGTCATTTTAGAGAAAACCGGGTCCTCACACCCAGATGACGAATTCCCGGGAGACTAATAGGCTGTGACGAAGCCATCGCTATGTCGTCCAAGGGATTTCCGGCAGGGCAGAGGATGCAAGAGACCTGCGGGCCGTGGGTTTGGGCCCTTTTTCCGAGCAAAATGACACGGCAGGTGAAGTCCTTGCCCATCCTGTGCTAAGTGGCCCCCAGATGCCGCGAGATAAAAGGGCATAAACTTTCCGAGCTCCGGGAAATGCCACCAAAAAAGGACATGCCCCCACTCCAGAATTTCCCTGATGCCACGGCACGTAATCTTGCCCCGAGGAATGTTTGGAGACCTGTGGGAGCCACGTTAACCAACCGTTCGGGGGAAAAAAGTTGTTGTGAAGGGGTTTCTTCACCGACCTGTCCGAGGCACGAGAGAGGGCATCACCTTGAGTTTTTCTCAGCAGCCGGAAATGTAACGAAAATCAAAACGAGAAAAAAAAAGAGACCCCCGGGGTTTGGTTGAGGGTTTAAAGTTGGGGGGCCGGGTTGAAGGTAAAAAAATTTTTTTGGGTCTTAAAGGTCGATTGGGGACAAGCCCCCTCCAGCAGATGTCGACACTCTTGGGAAACTTGAGGGCCCAAGAGTTTCCGGTCCCAAGGCATAGTTCCGTAGCCGGCAAAAAGGGTTTTTGAGAAGAACCCCATGTGGAATTTTTGCCTTTGGGCTTCTTTTGTGAGGGCCGCCCCTGCCCCCACGGAAGAGGCATCCACCCCAAAAGAGAAGGGTCTTCGGAATCACCCGACCAAGACGGAGCAAGGAAAAAGGGCCTCTTTAGATCCACAAATCCTTTTCACCCCCGGGAGGCCAACATCTGGGGTTGCTTTCTTCCCTAGTAAGGGGCCACGATAGGACCCACCAAGGTGGAAAGGGGGGAAAAAAAATTGCCGGTAATAATTTGCAAGCCAAAGGAAGGCTGTTCCCCGAAGACTACAGGAGGGGGCCTTGTAGCACCCCCCGGGATTTTTTTCCCCGGGCCCATCTTGGCCTTCACCCGGGAAAATAGTAGCCGGGGAAAGGTAGGTTGGCCCGTGGAATAAACATTTCTCCATTGGCGCCCATGGGTTGTGCGCAGACTTTTGCAAACCGGGCGTACTTGAGCCCGGTGATTGAAGATCAGGGGAAAAATCAGGATGTATCTAGGTACACTATGAGCAGGTGTACAAGAGATCCCCCGGGGAAGCATCTTTGACAGTTTTGGAACACCGCTGAGCGTTACAGAGCCCAAAGGGCATACAAAGGACTCAAAATGTCCCCTCCGGGTATTTAAACGAGCTTTCCCCGCCCCCTCCCAATTCTGATGAGGAAGGCCCCCAGATCCAACTTGGGAAAAAACCTTAGCCCCCTTGAGACGGTCAAACAGCCTGAGATCAGTGGAAAAGGGGCGGTTTTTTTACGGTGATCTTATTTGACCCCTGATTATACACGACGGGAGGGAACCATCCCCTTTTTCGCAAAGAAAAACCCGCTCCGGGTGGGGAGGGGGACTTCAATGAATCCTTTCTGGGGGTTTTCCCAATGTAGGGCCGAATGGCCTGGTTTTCGGCCCGGGCAGCGGGTGACCCCCCCCCGGGGAGGACTGGTTTCCCGGGGGGAGGTCAAAAGGCAGTCGTAAGGCCATGGGTGGAGCGAATCGGCCTCTTTCTCAAAAATACATCCCCAAAAACCCGGTACCGGCCGGGGAGCCTGGGAACGGCTTAACAAGCGGAGGCGGAGAAGTGGTGGCCCCGGGGGTGGTACCTCCAAGCAACGGTTTTGGCATTCCGGTCCCCAACGCGGGCTTTCGCCTGTCTTCCAAACGAGCGTAGGGGCGTGACTTTTCACCAGGGGAAGCACCAAGAGGACGCGAGGAAGCCGGGGCAGAACGGGAACCCCATTTTTTCCTTATGTATGCCCCCAAACCCCGAGTGTCACCGGGCCGGGTTACGACTGGATGGGGTCACTGAGGAGCTCCCACTGAAAGAAGAAATAAAGGAGGGTTCTCCAGCCGGACAAAGGGGATGCGGTACGGTTACCCAATGAGGCAAATAGAAGTTCCCGGCAACCCCAGTCCCCGGAAAGCAGAACTCCGGAACGCGGACTCATTGTGTCACCTCCACTGGCACATCAGGCGTGGGAGGGGGGGAAATGCACCTGACCGCCTCTCCTACGGCACCTAGGTTGAGTTTTCCCGGCGCTGGGGGGTAGCGGGGCGCTTCGCGGAATGGTTGGGGTGGCGCATAGAGACATAGCTTTCCCTTCGGCGACGGTTCAGCTCCTGCTCCAAAAACTGGGCCGGGGGCCACTTGCATTTGGGTTCCACCTCAGGGCTTTAGGGGACAGCAGTGGAGGATGCTGAAAAACCGGGGCCCCGGTGAAACCGCCGACGGGGTGTGAAGAGTCTCTTCCCGACGCGCTCCCCTGCCTCTCTGCGAACCTTATGTCAATCCGAGTTGCAAAGGATTAGTTCATCGGGGTGACGGAGGTCTTTGTTCCCCAAAACGTCCTTTACCCCCTGGACAGGCCCTTTTTGAAAAAATGGCCCCAAAGGGGGGCATATTCCACTTGGGTTGAACCAGGGAGGAATTTTACCCCATTGTCACCCCAGGGGTCGCCCTAACGAAGGGTAAGAGGGGGGTCTCAGCAGAGGAAGCATGGCCGGGTCCTTGAAGACGGGTGGGAATTTCCCGGGGAAAGGTCTGTGATCCCAGACACAGGGTCTTCCTTTAGAGGGGGTCCCCAAGCCCGGGCCTTTCCCGGATAGTAGGTCACCCAACCCCCTTAGACCTCCCGAGGGAAACTGATCCCCCACATTTTATGGGCATAGGCACGGGTAAGAAACCCCGGGAGGCTTGGGTCCCTGAAAGCTGATGGGTAAGGGGAGCCCCAAGCTTTGGGGCCCCTCCAATTGGGAAGGCAACGTAGACGGAGTCCTGACGGGGGCCGCAGGTGGAGACTGTGGGTGGGATGCAGGACGACGGGATCAGGCAGAGAGCTGGCCCCAAATGCTTGCCTGTTGTGCGATTTTTCACATGCGGGCAACCCCCGTCGTAAGACCGCGATTTTTCAGGGGCACCTTGGGGGGATCCATGGCTGGATCTAACTGTGACGGCTGGGTAGGGATCCCTGACCCCCGCAAGTGAGAAGTTTGCCCCGCCCGGGGAACGGAACTAAGTGCCCCCGGTTTTTAAACCCGGGCCCCCCAAAACGGGATGGACTTGCGCGGCGTAGGCTACCAGTCGTCCCCCCTACGGACTTCTTGCGATGGCGGCCGAGGTGCCCGCGCGGTACAGAAACGTAGTCCAAAATCTAGTCGTGGGCAGGCAGAGGTCAGGGGAGGGGGCAATGGTTCGTGGGCGTGGACAGGCAGAAGGTCAGGGGCAGCGGCAGAGGTTCGGGAGTTGGGGGAAAAGTAGCGAGAGGTCTGGTACACGGTAAAAAACAGGGAAAACACTTTAAGAACCTTTTTCTAAGGGCCGGGGAACATGATCCCGCAGGGAATACGTGGGTGGCAACACTTATATAGGGAAAGACCCGGGAATTACCCAATTACCGGCGCACTTCCCTTTAATTCCAAGGACAGCGGCGGTTTGGGGGCGCGCATGCGCATTCCCCGCGGGGACAGGAAAAGGACGGGAGGACCCGGTTATGGATGGAACGGTGGCGCCCGGGCCCCGGGGGCGGGCCCCCGGCCCCCCGTCCCCGCCCGGGGGCCCGTTATGGGGAAACGGGGTGGGGACCGCGGTCCGTGGCCCGGACCGCGGCGCAACCCGTTACACAAGGGCTCATGCACATGGCTGTATTATGGGTTGGCTTTGTACAGAAACTTAATATGGTGGCACTTTTTTATTGCTTATAAGGGAAAATATTTCCATACATTGGAAGCCAACCAGTCATATTAAAAAAACGCCCATTGACTTATATAGGAATTAAAGTGGGGGGAAGAGAGCGGTTTTTTTTCCTTACTTCTTGTCAGTGATATGCTTCTTTTTTATCTACCTTCACTTTTATAAAACAGGAATAATAATAATCATAATAATAATCTTTATTTATATAGCGCCAACATATTCAGCAGCACTTTACAATACAGAGGGTATAAGCACAGACAAACCAGACATTACATTATAAAAAAGCTACTTACAGATGAGACATGAGGTGTGAGGGCCCTGCTCGCAAGAGCTTACAATCTGCCTGGGGGAGACGAAGGGCAAGAAGTGCTAGGTTTCAATGGTCCAGCCATGTTTCATAAATATGGAGTGGATTACATAAAAATTGGGTGATCCTACCACCCTGACAGTACATCTATATACAGACAAGTGCCTGGGGGTGTCCTAGTGAAGTGAGTGAGATGAGGGAGGAGATGTATGGAGGTGCAGCGCTGTGGAGAGCTTTATGGGTGAGTGTGATGAGTTTATATTGTATCCTGTACTAAATGCGTGACCAGTACAGAGAGTGACACAGGGTAGAGGCATCAGTATAGCGACTGGAAAGAAAGATGAGCCTGGCTGCTGCAGTCTGGACAGAACTGTACTACCTCCTGGACACATGTCACCAATAGAAATCACTTGGAACATTTGTAATGTATAGATATCACTTAGGTACAGAAGAGAGTGTGTCTGTTCATGTTAAGAAATTTCTGCTGTTCTCTCAGTTATGACTACGCGACTAGAATTTGACACCATCCTTTGTTAATCACCTTGTATATTGACTGTGAGGCTATGAGAAACCACAGATAACACAATATGAGACCCAGGCGTGTAGCTATAGAGGGTGCAGAGGTAGAATTCACTACTGGCCCCTTCAGACTGAAGGGGCCCAAAAGCCCTTCTTCCACAAAAGGAGACACCAGCATTTTAAGTGGCACACGGTAGCTGGGGGGCTCATTTCACTTACTAGGGCCCAGGGGCTTCAGGTTACACCTCTAGTGATACCCTTATGAGCTATACCAAATAAGAACTCTGCTACATTGGAAGTCTTGCTTAAATCTGACCTATTAATAAATCTTGGGAATAACAACCTCATGCACTAATCATAAAACTGTTTTCCTTCTAGAACATCTACACCAAAGAAAGATCCAATGGATCCCAGCTTGAAATTGTACTATCCTAGCTGTGAGGTCAACACCAAGATGTTAATGTACGACTACTTTTCTCAGCATGTTCCTTACTCGATTTTTAAGGAGTCTACAATTAACATGATGAAATGCTTTTACAAGGTGTTTAGCTCAGGTAAGAGAAGCAAACTTCATCCAATTTATTAATATAGACAACAAACCCCACACAAATTACTTAACTTAGTAATACATTAAAGCCGACCAATATTAAAACATAACCTTTAATATATACAATTTAAAACACTTAGGCTAGGATCACACGTCTTAAATTGGGACATATTTCACCCCGTATTTCATGGAGTACTGCGCTCAATACGGGCTAAATACGTCCCAACAATTATGGTAATCCACAGTTCTCATAGAGAACTAGGGATTACGTCTCCTCTTCGCGCTCGCACACTACGACGTGCGAGGAGATAAGTGACATGTCAATTACTAGCAGCGAATACACGCCGCTAGAAATGAATGTCTATGGGGTCGGCGGGATGCCGGCCCCTCTGCCCCGCGGGAGCTCCCGAACACAAGGTGTAATTGCGGGGCGTAACTACGCCCCACAATTATTCCGTGTGAACCTAGCCTTACACTATCCCAATAAGACCCTACAAATATCTGCATACCCTATAAAGAAATGCAGGGCAACTGTCCCAAAAAGGGCGCCCCTGCCCGGAACCTACTCACTTACTATAAAGTCCCTAAAATCCCTTACTCTATTCCAAAGATACTGTTCAGCAACAAAGAAGGGGATCACAAATAGTCAATATCCACAAAATGTAATATCAACAATTACATAGATACAAATATTCCACTAGTGATAACACATAATCCGCAGACAGCTAAACTCTAGAGCATCATCAGTAGTCCACTAACATTAATATAGAATAATTAGGGACCAATTATACATTTTCATGTAACACCTATAGAGATGTAAGATATAATGCACAAATAGAAATCATACCACAGCACATTCCATTTAAGAGGAAGAATATCCATTCCAATATTTATGGACACCAAAAGCCAACGCGTTTCCCCTTCTTGATTACAAGGGTTCATCAGGGCATGTATTCTGATAGACACTTCCCCAGCATAATATTAATAATACAGAAGCCAAATTAGGCTCAATGCACTTATAGGTGTATTGAATCGCCACTCAATGATACAAAATAACTTGCGTGTCCTGACGATGCTTCCGATGTAATGATGGTCCCCTAAAGAAACTTCAGAAACCTCCATAGATTAACTGCTATTAGTTATTAGTAAGAAAAGTGACATCAATTGTGCGTCTATGTAGAAAAAATTATTCATTGACATTCATGGATTTTGCACCTTCTGACCTCCTCCATCTGCTCAAGCCTGTGAAAATGGACTGCATAGGTCATAGCAGTTGTAGAAAAGTTGGTCACCTTTGCAGGTGCAGATTTTCTTGAGTGGGGATCGTCGGCTAAAGTGGTGACTACATCAGAAATTGCTGTTTTTGTAGCTATAAATGTGCTCTGTCAAGTAGAGTTATTCTGCAATCTATATTTCTTGTCATTTCTATGAAAAGAAATAGGAGGCATTAGTTTGGGAGCGACCCTCATCCAATAAACAGATGAGGCCCACAGAGCCAGAGACACACTGCCAGCAGCTATCCCCTTAAAGAGGGGACCCTAAGTGCAGAACTTTGATCGATTGGTAGAAAGTTTTCTTCTCTGGTTTTTGTAAGGACACATAACAGCTTATTATGCACAGTTTTTTTGTTTTTTTTTTTGCATTATTCACTCCTGTAGATCTGAATCTTCTTGCAGACTTTTCTTTGTTGATATTAATATGACAAATGTAACCAGTTGTCCAAAGGTTTCCTGCCTATGGATGTGAAAAACATTCAAATGTAATGTTCACATTCATGGAAAGCAAACATATCTTTCAAGCTGTAGAACATATCACACAGAGATTAAAGGGGTTTTTCCATCAGGCTGTTTTACAGAGGCTGCTCTTCACAGACAGTTTCAGGCTCCCACTTCCTGCTCAGGCTGTAAGCGGTTCTCCAGTTTCAGGCTCCTACTTCCTGTTCAGGCTGTAGGTAGTTTTCCAGATTCAGGCTACCACTTCCTGTTCAGGCTGTGAGTTGTTCTACAGCTTCAGGCTCCCACTTCCTGTTCAGGCTGTGGGTGATTCCCCAGCTTCAGGCTTCTACTTCCTGTACAGGCTGTGGCCAATTCTACAGCTTCAGGCTTCTAATTGCTGTCCAGGCTGTGGGTTGTTCTACAGCTTCAGGCTCCCACTTACTGTTCAGGCTGTGGGCGGCTCAACAGCAGTGATTGGCATTTCAGTTCTGCTATTCCTAGCTGAGCCTGTTAGAGGGACATTGGTGATAGAGGGGTTTTTTTTAACAGCAGAGCAGAAGGCTAAAGAACTGTAAAGGGTTAAGGCTTGTCAGTATAAATGCCTGTGCTGCTGATAAGACACAGCAGAGAGTGACATCACCATGGCCCACCATGACAGCTGAAGCAATGAGAGCAGGGAGAGATGGTTGGTAACCTAGGGAAGCTTGTGTACACAAACAGAAGACAAGAACTGCTCTAACTCTGAAAGGAAGCAAAATCAGAACAGCAATATATTTGGTAATACTCTTTTTTCACCTTTGCCTACATGTTTAACACTAATCACTGTGGTAAGAATACCCCCCTTAGGCTTTATGTATAAAAACAGCAAAATTGTTTGCTTTGCTCACCAGTCCTGTTCTTCTTACTTATTGAAGATACAAGGCAACTGGATTGTAGTTAGCAAATATCAAAATATTACACCAGCAAATGGTAAGAGAGTTCAAACTGCTTCCTCTGATCTCCTGGATATCATTGAAATGAAAATCCAGTCTAACTGGCTCTTATGACAAAGCTACGAGAGAAGATGAGATTGTTAATAGAAGACTAATGGCAGTAAAACATCACACGAGCCATCTAGTCTGCCCTTATCTTAGGAGGTTTCTATCTGAGGCAGTTTATATTCACATACAATTGGTTTTCCACATCTGAGAATTTATCCCACGCATTTCATACTCTTTCAGTAAAGTACTCGTTTTTATATTCTTTCTGATCTTCCAAATTTCCCCCTAACAAATATCAGATTGTGACCTTTCGCTCTTGTGTTTAGCTTCCAATTAAAACAACTTCCCTTCTGACCCTTATTTAAACCTTTAAAGGGAATCTGTCGCCATTTATTAAAACAAGACCCTGATCCATCTTCTTTTCTTCTTCGCCGTTTTATTTTCTGATTGTAGATTTTTCACTTCAGTCATCTATACTGTATAGGATTGTGGGGAAGACATTCTTGCCTGCACTGCTTTAGCAGCAGTCAGAGAGATACTTTACAGCAGCTTCATGCACATAGGAGCCTTAAAGGGGTTGTCTCACTACAAAGATTAGCTTTCAAAATGTAGGGAACACTGTATGAAGACGTTTTTCAAATATAACGCGTTGTTCATCTTTTTTTGTTAAGGAGCTACAAGTGATTTTATCACCTTCTGAGGGCTTTCTAGTTTCCCAATTGACTGACCTTTGTACTCCTTTCCCCCTACTGTTTGTTCTATCTGATAGCAGGGGACGTCATCACACAGGTCTTGGCTGGCAGTGTGAGAGTTTGTGTGTTATCTCATCTTTCAGATAAAAGACAGTAATTACTCTACTGTTTACATTAGCTCAGAAGCTTCTCTGGACCTCAGAGAAGGCAATTTATTTAATCTAGACTGATAAACAGAGAAGTCTGAATACACAGAGCTCATATGCTAATTACAGACAGTTTGACCAGGAAGTGACAGAGCAAAACAGCATTTTTTTCATTCATGCATCCTATGAAACTTTGAGATGAGACCGCTCCTTTAATACTGACTCAGTCCAACTAACTCCTATAGGAGAGTTTTCTAGGCATGCTCTGTGACCTGGGAAGAAGTCAGTGTGCAGGGAGGGGGAGCTGTGACATCTCCTATTGTGACTGGTGGATCCTGTGTTATCTTTTCACATCAGTGTAATCCTGCTTGTACTGATCATGAGCATTAAAAATTTCGGGAAGTGTCAGATATTAAATGCAAATAAAAGGTCAATTATTGGAAAGAATATTAAAATTCTAATTGTTTATAAAAAGGGATTTCATATCATTTTTCCATCCTTTTTTTTTAACTTACCCCCTCCTCCTGTAACATATGTAAAAGCTTATATCATGTCCCCACCTTCCCTTCTTTCCTCCATAACATATGTAAAGGACACTTTATGTCCCCACTTTCCCTTCTGTAAAATATATAACGTTTTCTATCATTTCCCTCTTTTCTCTTCTTCCCCACTATAACATACATAAAGGTTTCCCCATGTCCTTCCTTTCCATTCTTTATTCTTGTAACATATATTGATGATTCCATCATTTCCTTCTTTCTCCCTGTAACATTTGCAAAAGTTTCAATCATGTCCCCAGTTTTATTCACTCATGTAACAAATGGAAATGTTTCCATCATGCTACTGCTTTAAAATATGCAAGGGGAAAAATCTCTCCTTGAGGAGAGGAACCAATAAATTTGTTGGTGTGAGGGTTTACTTGCCATTCAGACCTCACTGACTGTTTTACATAAAGCAAAGGCTTATGGGGAAAGAGCTGAGGAGCTCCACAGTGCACTCTATTGGATGTAGTTAACCTCAGTTCACATGTAGCTCGCAGGAGCCAAGCAATATGAAAGGGATTTGAGCCAAACCAGTTAAGTTCAACTACAGACAGCTGTTTCGGGGTATTTGCCCCTCATCAGTGCAGTGTAGAACTTACTGGTTGGCTGGGTAAGAGGCAAGAATGTGCAAAGGTTTCCATCATATATTGATTTCCCTGCTTTCCTTCTGTAACATATTTAATGGTTTCCATAATATGCCTTCTACATTTTTCTAACACACATGACCGCAAGATCAGACCACACATGGTTTGTTGTCTGTTACTGTTGTGGATGGGAACAAAAGTGTTATATGTGTGATCCTTTGTGTCTCCATTTTAATGTATTAGTTAGTATAACACCATGTATGCCTTTGCACACGGCACATAAAAGCTGCCTGTATAACTTTTTTTCAAATGTTTTTCTAAAATGGCCACTACATATTATACTTATAGAGGTAACTGCTGTCTAATTCAATATGGAGCCTCCTTCCGGGACTACACCCAAGATTCAGACATTCCTGAGCTAAAGAGAGTATACCCCAAATAAGGATGTAACCAATCACAGACTAACCCCTGTCTCCCTGTGTTTACCATGCTGACATATAGGTCTTTATTACGGTTTTAGACACAAATATGATAGGAAATTCTTCATGAAAACAGTGCAGTATTGCTTTATTTTTTTTAATTTTAGATTCAGTGAAGCAATAGTAAATGGTTGTATAGGTGTACACAGCCTCTCGGCATCTGCAGATAGGGGTAACATTTTTGTTCCTCACCAATGACTCAAAGTTCATTTTTATAGTCAATATAAAATATAACAAAGAAATTGTAGAGAAAGGTAGAATATTGTAATAAAATAATACTTGGATTTCCTTTGTTTGTAGGTTTGGTTAATGGAAGAACCCTGATCGACATCAGTCTCGGCCCCGTTCTCGTTCATCTTCTTGCACTTTGTGAGTTCTTGGAGGAAATTTCAATTCTGAAATTCCAAAACACCTCCATTCGAGAGCTTGAACTGTGGATGAATAAAAATTCAGAGGCCTTTGACTGGACTCATACCTCAAAACTTTTCATGGAGTTAAAAGGAATAAGCAGGTGCAGTGTGATGTACTGTTTTGTTTCTCCGTTGTTTGACAAATGTACATTAATTCTTTGCTATCATGGAAAACACTGCACCACTATATTTATGAAAAATTCCAGTTTCAGTTTTTATGTGTGATTTAGCTGAACATCATGTGATCTAGAATATCCAAAATAACAAACAATGAAGAGTGGAAATAATTAAGACTTAACTTTTAATGTATGTATAGGTTACTGTGGAACCACATGACCTGTGTATTAGATAACATATTCTTGTGTCCAGTATATTTGTGCATCATATGGATTATCATATGCAGGTACTCACTATCTACCATAGTTTCTCATTTAATCCATTGACATTGTCTTGTATCTTAGTGCAGGTAAACCTGCACATTATTTATGCTAAATTTTTACTATCCGTATCTTTATCAACTGCCATTCCACAGGCATGATATATCGGATGAGACGCTGCTGTTGTGTTAAATATGTGGGTAAAACCAATAGAGAATTCTGCTGCTGGATAGGAGAACATCTGGGGGATGTGCGCAATAGATGTGATACTCCAAATGCACGGCATACTGTATTTGCCTGGCATACAATGGAGAGGCCACTCTGTTCTGTGTCGCACACTCAGCAATGGTTTCATCGCCTTCTTTCCCGATGCGTCTATGCAACACTAAGGTTGCTGTGCACGTGTCTGATTTGTGGCTTTGCACAACCGGCCGCCGGAGCACTTACTTTTGTGTTGTTAATAGTACGGCTCCATTTATTTTATTGATAATACATTAATTATTGATACTCTCCTCTGTTCGTTAGTATACTAACCTTGACTTAGTTAATCAAGTTTACATTGTGAATTCTAGGATATTTAAAGGAGGATGTTATGTTACTCTGCCTGCTTGACAAGCCTTCAAAACTTAATATGTGTGCTGCACCACCACTCTCAGACGTCTCTTCATTGAAGACAGAGAAAAAAGGCTTTAGGACTCTGAGAAAACATCCTCCAGCACAGGTTCATTTAGGTTTGTACTAAGACACAGATGATATATGTGAGAATACTTTGGTCTATTATGAAAATTTAATATATCTAAAATGCAATAGAAAAAGTTAAAAAAGAAGGAATTTTTGATAAACACAGTGGTGCAGTGTTTTCCATGATAACAAGGAATCTATGTGACTTGATTCTATAGAATAATACGTGGAGTCTTATACCTCGCTGTCTGGGTACTAAGCCTGTGTAGACAGTGGTTTACAAACTGAGTGTTTATTTTGTTTGTTTGACAAGTTTGTCACTTCTGGGAATCTGCAGTACTTTGATATGATTTCCTTAGGACATTCCATAAGTGCACAGTTCATTTAGCTGGGCTCCTTAGGCTTTGACTTCTACTGATAACATATTGATAGGCTAACCTGAACAAGTTTGGTGGTTCCAAATTTGGTTGTCCAACTGGTGACATATTGATAACCTAGTAGAAATATAGGTTATGAGTGCATTATTCTTGGGAGTGCAGGATCAGAGGGAGTCGGAGGAAAGCTATAGTTGGCGGCTGGAGCGCACTGGCTCACTCAGTATCTTTAATGTTTAGACCCTGATCAAAAAAGCTTTTTTCATCACCTGCAATGTGATGGAACATTGATGGCCTGACCAAAGGATACGCTATGAATGCAGAACTGGTGGGGCCAAAAGATCAGTAGGATGAAGGAAGGGAGGTATGACTGAGGGCTTAATGGAAAGTGTCATCAAAAATGACTTATTGTTTAACTCACATTTATATGTAAAAAAAAATTAAGAATTTTTTTATTTTTTCATTTTCCATTTAAATATTTTTTTAATAATTCTTAAAGGGGTTGTCTCACTGCATCAATTCATATTATCTTAGTCCTGTTTTCTCAGTTTCATTTTTGAATTCAGGGGTGTGTTTACTGGCCTGCAGTGATGAGCTGCTGAGTATACCACGTCTGTAGCTACAGCGACCAGCGCTGGTAGCCTATCAGGAGAGATCAAACAGGTCTGTAGTTATAGCAACCTGAGGAGCTGATGCAGCCCATACAAGAAGGGATATCTAGGAATAGGAAGGACACTGTTAATGGACACATATTGCAAAGTGACTTGTTTTTGCAAGATCTTCAACATAAAAAGCAGCAATCCTTCTAGTGATACAACCCCTTTACGTCCTGCAGTTTTCACTTTGGCCACTAGACCTAACAATAGTCTGACACTTCCTGTCCTGCAGAGAGATTTGCAGTAGTCTGCTTATTATCCGTACAAGCAGGGTTACACTGAAAGGTGACACCAATGTGTATAGATAACACAGGGTCCACCTGTCACAATAGGAGATGTCACAGCTCCCCCTTTCCCCTTCCCTGCACACAGACTTCTTCCCAGGTCACAGAGCCTAGAAAACTCTCCTATAGAAGTCAATGGGTCTGTTCCTGTTCACAGGCTCCTATGTCCATGAAGCTGCTGTAAAGCATCTCTCTATATGTTATTAAAGCAGTGCAGATGAGAAAGCTTTCCCCAGCCAACAGAACTGAGAAATCTACGATCAGAAAATAAAACTGGCTAAGTAAAGAAATGGATCAGGGTCTTGTTTTAATAAGTAAAACATTGGCTAAAAATTCCCTTTAAGCTCTGCAAACTCCTTTAATTTCTATTTAGGCAAAGCTTTTACTTAAATGACTTTGAACAACATTTCCAGCTATGGTGACATTTACCTAGACAAGTCACTGTGCCTGGTGTTCTATCCTAGGCACAGGCTACAAATATATAATATTTATCATATTTGTCTTCTTCAGGGATGGCTGGCGAGATCCTGAAGAGATGCTGAGAAGAAAAGTGAAACACATCGTGAAGTGCGACTTCAGCCACCATAACCCGGCACATCCTTTCGCGCTGCCGAGAGCCGACTGTGTGACGCTTACATGGACGCTGGAAATGCTGAGCAGAGATCAGGAGGAACTCAGAATAACTCTGAGGAAAATGTCCAATCTTCTCAAACTAGGAGGCCACCTCTTACTGTACAGCGACATTGGGGCTTCCTATTTTAAGGTTGGAGAAGATAAATACCACCTGCTGCATCTAGAGGACAGTTTCTTAAGGAAGACTTTAATTGATGAAGGGTTTGCCGTTGTCCATTATGAGAATTTAGAGAGAGAAGCTTGCACGGATCGGTTAGACCATGCCCAGAAAGCTTTCGTAGTTGCCTGCAAAGTGATGGACATTTAAAGAGGATGTATCCCCAATATATATATATAATAATCAAAACCAAAAACTGATGCTCTCTTCTTCTTCTGTTTTCTGACTGTAGATATTTTTTTTAATTCTGTGTTAGGTATATGATTATGGGGACAGACATCTCTTGCCTTAAAGGGGTTGTCTCACTACAAAGATCATAGTTTAAAATGAGGGGAACCAAAATGTAAGCATGTCCGTCCTTGGTTACCATTAGCAAAGTGCTGTTTTATGAGAAACGGCTGATTTAAATGTGCTTAGTAGCAGAGTTGAAGGCCAGGTTGGTTTACACTCGGCTACTGTGTTACTGGCTGTTGGCCGAACAGCATGTCCCAGCCGGGTTGTGAACAGTACGTGGATGCAGTGCACAGGTCACAGACGGGAGCGTGGATTCCATTTTCAATTAGGGTCGGGCAGGGATGAGAGAGACAGAATAATTTTTTTGACACAAATGCGCAGTCCCACATAAAACACAGACAGCACGGCTGTAGTGTGCAGTCCCATGTAAATCACTTTTGTGACTCGGATGCGCAGTTCCACGCAAAACTTTTGTGACACAAATGGTAGTCCCATGTACACAAAAAAATTACAATAGCAAAACTATACGCCTTCAGGCTAAAACATAACTTTTAATAAGATAAGCTAATAAAACGGACCTGAAGAAGTCCCTAAATTACCCTCAAAATACTAAAACCTAGAAGAAAGTGGGGATACCGCCCTGAAGAAGGGCGACCCCACTCAGTAACCTAACCATAGCAGTCCCTAGACACCCATTAATCTAATAACACAAAATAACAAAAATAAAAATAAACAAAAAAGTGTAACCCTAATAGTGAAAAATAACAAAGCCACCACAAAAAGAACAAACCAAAAACTATAAATATAATAGGGATGTTGCAATAAATAAGCACGGGTAATATATGCTATAAGCCACACTCAAATGAGTACCAAATGTGTTCTACGTTCCGATGCGTTTCCCCCGGCATAAGATAAATCGGGTTTATCAGGGAACAGACAAAAATAGAAAACTTAGGACTTGCATAAAGATAAATGACATACGTCCCTTTTGAAGAGGATGGCCGATAGACGGTAATGCTGCTTAATGTTCGGTACTAGGATCCGTGATGTAAGATGAACAGAGTGACAAGTAGCTAGGAATTAGAATGGCAACGGGCTGAGTTAAATAGAAATGTAAATAATAGCTTACCTAAGAGAGTACAGGAGAAGGTGTATATCGGCGGCGTCTCCATGGTTTTTTGGTTATATTGTGTCTTACGCCGGGCATGTCTATTGTGGGTGTACTCTTCACCTATTATTTTCAAATAAGAGACCCTGTAGTTCTTTCCCATGTACACAAGCATGAAATCAAATATAGCAAAATCAGAACAGCAATGTCTTTGGTAACAATCTTTATTTACCTTTGTCTACATGTTTAAAACTAGTCAATGAGATTAGAAATCCTCAATAAACAAAAGGACAGTTTATGATGACACATGTTCACACGACGGATTTGGCCGCGGTTATGGCCGCGGGTTCCGACGCGGTTTCCGTGGCCAAAACTGCGGCCAAATCGCGGCTATTTTATTCACATGATTTCCTATTGGAAACCGCGTTAATATTCACACGCCGCGGGTTTGGGGCTGCGGACTTGCCGCGCGTGTTTGAGAACTCTCCTGTCAATTCTTGACTGGGAGTCCTCAGCGTGGCGGCCGCCCGGTGTTGCCGCGGCTGGCGGCGCGGTTTGCCCCCTGCCTACTAATTTGCATGGGGGCAAACCCTCTCTGCAAGCTGCGCCCCAAACCACGCCCTACTTGCGCCGTGACCACGCCCAGCGCCCGCGCCGCAAACCCACGTCGGGAGACGCGAGTTTGCGGCAAGGTTAGGATGAGATTTGGCCGCTGCCAAATCCGTCGTGTGAACATGCCCTTAAAGTGTGTCTCTGGTTTTTAAAATTTTAGCTATAGAGGCCTACAGTTCGGAGCTGATTTTACCACATGACTTTAGAAAAGACAGATAACTAGGACAATTTAGGCAACTGCTTGAGCCATAAGAGTCCAAGAGGGAATAGAAAACGTAACCTTCAGTGCTATAGTCCTTAACCTCCAAAAACTAAAACCTGTGTAAAGGAGGAGTCTTATCTTGGGTCAATATTATGGGTGAGTGTGCTCTGTATTAATAGGGGTCTGTATTTTGAGGTACTCTGATCTCTTATCTGCATTTAGAGGAAGTCTAGTCTGGGGTCTGAACTTATTTAGGGGCTCTGGTGTTAAGTCTGTGGGGCTGGTCTGGCTTTAGCATGTAAAGGTAGTCTAGTCTGGCATCTATATTAAAAGGGGAGTCTGGTCCTGATTCTGCATTTATTAATGAGGTCTGGTCATTGGGGGTCCTTTTAAGACCTTCTGAGGGTCAGATGTTCTTTATGTCCTAAAACGTTAAAAAAAACATATAATTCAGTCCTTATTTACCAAAAAAAAAAAGCCAGGGAGTAAAATATGTATAACTTTATTTCCCCTGAATAAGGCAATGCGAAACGCGTGTTGGGGATCGTGGCTGTGACACCCTTTATAGGTATACTATTATTAATATATTTAGGTATACTATTATGCATTGCCTCTCTGCTCCTTTGGATGGCACTTGCACTTTATATTTATTTTTGCCCCATGTCAATTGGTAAATAATTTAGGCATCACATCTAAATACTTGTATATTGATTGAATTGCGATGGCACCTTACTGACACCTATTTAATTTGTATTGCAATCATGGTATTACAGTGTTAACTACATATTAAATTATGTCATTCAAATTATGTTGGGGTGTGATATGATCATGTATTTATTGATGTAATAGGTGCATTTATGAATTATTACCATCCACTATGCTATATATCTAGGAGGTTGTCATCCGCTCTTCTATTTTCGGATGGTGCTCCTTTTAATTGTTCTTTTAATGTTATTATAATTTTAGTTAATATCTAACAAAATTATATCTATTTTACTCTCAAGCTCCTATTGCTTATGTGGATTTTTTTTTTTTTATCAATAAGGTCCTTGTAGGTTGTCACAGGTATCTGCAGTCTTTGCAGTCATGCTGACTGTATCCCACAGCTGCTAGAGGAAACATGGCGAAGGACCCATAAAGAGAAGACAATGATCAAGGTGGTGCCACAGCTGCTCAATTGGTTTAAATGTGAGAAATTAGAAGAACAGGGTAGTACTTAGAAGTCTCGGTCCAACCAAAATTGTACATCTCTAGCAGTGTGAGATATAGCATTGTCTTGCTGGAAGATCTGATGCGCTCCAGGGGAGACGATCAACGTGTATAGGTGTACGTGATCTGCAAGGATGGATTCACACCCAAATCGGTTGAGAGTGGCCCAGAAAATGATCCTATTTCGCTTTATCAGCACATCTGATCTATGGGTAACAGAGAAAAAGCCTTGATAAAATAGCATGGGCATCACTAGTAAGCTCTGAGCTAGCATGTTAGGCCGTGTTCACACGGCTTATTCCCGACGGATTTGTGAGCGCAATCTGGCTCACAAATCCGCCGTGAATAAGGGGCGGGACGGGGGCGCCGCTCTCTGGCCCCATAGACTTGCATTATCCATGGCACGTATTACGCTTGGATAATGTGCATGTCACTTTCTCCCCGCCCGGTGGATTCGCCGAGCTTGAAGGAGCGACAGAATCCACAGTTCTCCATGCGAGCAGTGGATTACCGTAATGACAGGGACGGATTGGAGCCGTACTGCAGCGCATATCCGGTGCGCAGTACGGCGCCAATCCGCGGCAAAATAAGCCGTGTGAACGAGGCCTTACTCTGCATGTACTGTGAATGTATGACTGGTGTCCTATATAAGCCAAATCTATCTACGACTGTAAGACTAGCAATCACCCCTCTCCTGGACAGTAGGTGTGTGAGTGGCCATTTATCAGTACCATTTATGTGCCATCTTTCTGAAATGGTCTGCAAAGTCACAAAGGAACCAAAGGTAATCTCTAAACAACAGTGTTCATGAGTCCAACATCAGAACATAGAACATGACAGGATTGCAAACAGAAAGCTGTAACTCTCCAAAAAGAACATGGCTGATCATCTGCAGTTTGCTAAAAATTTCCCGGACATGCCAGAGGCTATCAGAACAAGAGTTTATGCAGAGATAAGAGCTAAATAGAATTTTTTGCATTTGAGCATAAAAATGTGTACCATTTGTGAGACACGTTGGAGGCAGTATCTTGGTTTTGGCCTTGCTTTGCTTCTTCTGGGCCAGGATGGCTTGTCACTATTGATGGAACAGTGAAGCTTGAATCATACCAGAAAATTCGAAAGGTAAATGGAACGAAATCTGTCTGTGAGCTGAATCTCAGGAGACCCAGGGTCAAGAAACAAAACAACAATCCAAAGGGCGACATTTGGGGCCAGGCCCCATTATTTTTCCTGCATTTGTAGTTCTAGAATGTGCCTGAATCTATGAACCTGTTCTACTGCGGGTCATAGATTTAGTGCTTTCTAGCTACAAAGCAACATTTCTGGCTCAGGTAAACCACTTGTAAAGTGCTCTACTTGTTCCAGCAGTAATGCGCCTGGATTTGCCGTACTGAAGCTATAAATGTGGAGCTTCATACGGTTCTAGTGCGACACTCCTCCAGGAAACGCGCCCCAATCTCAGGCGCCTTACAAAGTGCCGCAGGCACTCTGTAATGCGCCTGATTTTGGAATGCACCAGATTACAAAAAGAGCGAATGCGGCCGCGCCAGTTTTTTGGCTAAAGAGACGTCAGAATTCTGGGGCAGCCCCGTTTATACGTGTCTCCCTAAGTCCTTCAACCAGAGAATGGGTAAAGAAGAAAGAGGTTAAAGGGAACCTGTCACATAGGTTATGCCCCCTTGCTGAGGGAAGCACAAGCTAGTGTCAGACCTGCTGTTTCCAGCACTGTGTCCCTCATTCTGTAAGATGCAGCAGTTTTAGAGCATTTAACCCTCAAATCTTATTCATGAGCAGGTGTAAGCCCGCCCACCAAAGGCTAGCCCCGCCTACTGACAGTTATTCAAATGTTTCTATCTGTTCAAAGTAATAGGTTTATCAGTTGATGTGGGCGGGGCTAGCCTAAGATGGGTGGGGTTTTAAAAAAAACTAACACTCTGAACGACTCTTCTGGCTGAAAACTGCAGATTTGAGCATTAAATACACGAAAACTGCTGCATCTTACAGAATAAGGGACACAGCGCTGGAAACAGCAGGTCTGACACTAGCTTGTTCTGCCCTCAGCAAGGGTGGAATAATCTATGTGACAGGTTCTCTTTAAAGTTTTAGAATGGCCAAGTCACAGTCCTGATCTTAATCCAATAGAAATGTTGTGAAATCACCTAAAATAAGCAGCTCATGGGAAGAAACCAACAACATAACAGAGAGGCAGATATGTAATATGGAGAAATAGGCTAAAATGCATCCAAGCCGATGTGCAGGGCTAACCAACCATTACTGGAAACATGTAGATGCAGTTGCTGCTGCACAAGGGGGTCGTCCCAGATACTGAAAGGAAAGGTTCACTTGCTTCTGCCACACACAGATCTCATGCTCCTCATTAAAACTGGTTCCATATACACAGAAAGTATCTGAAAATAAGTTCTTAATGTCTTCTCTTAATTTATTGAATAGAGTATTTCTCCATAATAACAGATTTTTCATTCTTTCAATATTTCTCCTTACAAACACTATTTTATAAAAACCTCTGGCAGAAATACTGATAAAAAGGTTTTCAGTCCATTTTCTTTGCAATGTCCTTTTTGCAGTTCAGGCTCCTGCAGTCTGGAGCAGACACATAGCTGAAATGTAGTTACATAGTACGGTTAAAAAAAAAACACATGTCCTTCAAGTTCAACCAACGTTGGGGAAAATGTGGGTGAAGGGAGGGAGACAAGGATTTTAAGCCCAGACTCCCCACTGGTGAATGCCCTGAAACCCACAAGGCAAGAACCAATCTGCTCCAGGGGAGACCTTATCTCCGACCCCAGAGCCTCCACCAGCCAGGATCCAGAATTTACATAGCTACGTGCGCATTTTTTTCTGTAGTGTCAGGTAGGTATCGAAGCCTTTCTTGAAACTCCCAACTGTTCCTGCTGTGACCAGCTCCTCAGGCAGGCTATTCCACAGATTTACAGCTCTTACAGTGAAGAACGCTCTTCTCTGGAGATTGAATCCTTTTTTCTCCAGCCAAAGGGAATGTCCCCTTGTCTTTTAAAGGGGCCTTACGTGAAATAGCTTTTCCCCATACTTTTTGTAGGGGCCATTTATATATTTATATAAATTAATCATGTCCCCCCCGAAGCCGTCTTTTCTCAAGACTAAAGTTCAATTCTACTAACCTCTCCTCATCACTAAGATGCTCCATTCCCCTTATAAGTTTGGTTGCTCATCTTTGCACTCTCTCTAGCGCCATTACATCTTTTCTATAAACTGGAGCCCAGAACTGAACAGCAACGTTTCGGGGAACATCCCCTTTGTCAAGCATGCGTGTTGAGAACACTGCGATGTATTTCTATCCTTAAAGTTAAAATTTGGTAACTGTTCAGGTGTCCTATCATCATCGATATTTTTTCATGAATACGTTTTGCTTGAGAATATATTTTACTTGCACAAAATACAAATCCGAATGACAAAAACGCATTGAAATGACGTGCTTCATTGAGACCTTTCGGGGATACTGTTTCCAATCCAGTATTAAGCATAAAAAAAGAAAAGTAAATGATCACCAAATATTGAAGTTTCATAAAACTTGAAGGCAAATCCCTGAATATCCAAATGATGCCACAAAGGAAACAGCCTGTCGGTCACAGGCACATGCAAACAAGCAAAAAATCCAAGAAGTTTCAAATTATCCAGCACCAAAAAGTTAAAATAAAAACATATCCTTTATTCCATATTTGGGTTAAAAATTCAGGGTTCTCCAAGCAGTTTGACGCGTTTCGAGCAGGAAATGCTTTAACTCGTAAACTTTGACACTTCTTGAATATCCAGTATACTTCCCTTTGCAAAAGACATTTTTGAATTAGCGTCTCATCGCTATCATACAACGCACATAGTTTGTAAGGCCAATAAAAGACAGACGTCCCTCCAGTTCAACCTACTGTGCTATAAACTATTCTGTTATTTGCCATTGTAATTCACCGACATTGTGATTTGCTTCACAAAATGGTTTGGCGATAGTACTGTTACCGGACTGCAGGAGCCTGAGCTGCAAAAAAACATTGCAAAGAAAATGGACTGAAAACTGAAACCCGCCAAAGGTTTTTTTAACAAGTTTTTTGGAAAAAGAAATATTTAAATAATGAAAAATGTGATAATGGATAAATGCGCCGTTTAATAAATTATGAGAAGAAATTAAGAAAACACATTTCCAGATACTTTCCGCGTGTGCATGAAACTATTATCAGAGGTTTGGGACGCAAGGAAGCTCCTAATTAACACGTGTTGAAAAACCTGTGGAGAATTTTAAAAGAAGGTTGATTTGTATGTACATGTAAGCGGGTGATTGATTTGGCGGGCAAGAAATTAATTACAATTAGGCAGAATGTATAAAAAATGAAAGGTTTATTACATAAAATAAGGAAATAGAATTTAGATAGAATGATACTTAGCTGGCAGTTACAGATGTTACCAATGCATAGTTACACAATGAAACCAATGAAACGGGGGCCCCTTGTTGTACCCTCAGAGTACAACCCATCTCACATGATGAGACAGGTGTCGCTGGGTGCCAGGTCAGGCCCCAGCCGAGGCTCAGCTCTGAATGGCACAGGAAGCCTTTTTATACTAGTCAGAGCTGTCTCCCTTACCGCTCAGGATGCCCAAACATGGCATCTCTTATGTCTAAAGTGGGTTAGTCAGCTTTACCAGACTTCACAATTATCTGATCATCCATACATGGGGAAGGTATGAGAATAGCTATGCATTCTGTAATAGTATCAGCTTCTGATCAGTACAGTGGGAGGAGATAGATGTGATCATCAGTGTTGTTAGATTATCATTGAACTGATGGAATGGCAAAGCAGGGATCACAAAGGTCAAACACTGTGAGCAGAAATAGACCCTATTGGCATGACAGCTGCAGCAAATACACAGGGATCTATAAGATTGGATACAGTGATTATACTTGATGCAAATATATATGTCTCATATAGACTGGATACAAGGTATATTAATGAGACATAAGATACATATTTCTATATCACATCTTATAAGACACATTGTATAATTTATATCCTATTACAGTACAATACCGTTCAAAAGTTTGGGGTCACTCAATTCTGTGTTTTCCCTGATACTTTTATTTATCAAATGAGTTGCAAAATGAATAGAAATATCGTCCATTAGCAAGGTTAGAAATAATGATTTTTATTTGAAGTAACTTGCTACTTCAAACTTTGCTTTCGTCAAAGAACGCTCCCTTTGCAGCAATTCCAGCATTGTAGACCTTTGGCATTCTAGCTGTTAATTTGTTGAGGTAATCTGGAGAAATTTCACCCCATGCGTCCAGAAGCCCCTCTTACAAGTTGGATTGGCTTGAGGGGCACTTTTTGTGCACCATACGGTCAAGCTGCTCCCACAACAGCTCAATGGGGTTGAGATCTGGTGACTGCGCTGGCCACTCCATTACAGATAGAATACCAGCCGCCTGATTCTTCTCTAAATAGTTCTTGCATCATTTGGAGGTGGCTTTTGGTTATTGTCCTGTTGCAGGATGAAATTGGCTCCAATCAAGCGCCCCCCACAGGGTATGGCATGGCGTTGCAAATTGGAGTGATAACCTTCCTTATTCAAAATCCCTTTGAATAAGGTGCTATTCAATCACTGTAAAAGGGCTAACAAACAATACATGGAAACATCTAAAGAAGCATTTATGCTATCTACAATACATGAAAAAAACTTTGAGATTCTTAGTTCACATGTTTTGATCAAAAAATGCTTAAGCCACCCCCGGCTACCAACGGATCTCAAGGCAGGTGGTCCTACTCTATTTTTACCTCTTACTAGAGTCAAATTCAGACTTCTCATTTGGGTCAACAGAACTCCATTATCCAGAGAGAAAAATAAAAAAAAGCACCAACCTTATAAGCATACTGCTCTGATATAACAACCTGTGGAAGTGAGCGGGGTGCAAGAAACCAAAATGGAGGATTCCATTCCTCCCTACATGAATTAAAAGCAATATATGCCAAATGCAAGGTATAGTTCTGCACAAAAAACATTTCTGAAAAACACAATGTGAACCTGGGTGCCACTGGCATGGTTTGCGGCATTTTATATATATATATATATATATATATATATATATATATATATATATATATATTATATATATTGCACACCATTACCAGTGGCACACCAACTGCTAAAAGGGCTATCAAACAAGACATGGAAACCTCTAAAAAAGCATTTATGCTATCTACAATACATGAAAAAAACTTCGAGATTCTTAGTTCACATGTTTTTGGTTTCTTGCACCCGCCACCTCCACAGGTTGTTATATCAGTGCAGTATGCTTGCAAGGTTGGTGCTTTTTTTATTTTTCTCTCTGGATTATGGAGGTCTATTGACCCAAATGAGAAGTCTGAATTTGACTCCAGTGAGAGGTAAAAATAGAGTAGGACCACCCGCCTTGAGATCCCGTTGGTAGCCGGGGGTGGCTTAAGCATTTTTTGATCAAAACATGTGATCTAAGAATCTAAAAGTTTTTTCATGTATTGTAGATAGCATTCAATCACTGTGACACATGTAGGGAAGTATGATTAGGATGGGCAACTGCTGCGCTGGATAACTCTTCAGATTTCTTCTGAGGTCTAGGTCTGTAATTTACACCACTCGATACCTAAAGTCAAGACCAAAGCCTCGGTGTGCTGCACATACACGGACATAACCGCGTAGTGAGCTGATGCACTCAGTAGTCTTTCTAGTTGACAGGAGCACCCACCTAGACTATTTATTGGGTAAACCCAACAGGATGCACTAAGCCCCCTCAGCTTAGAGACTTGATAAGCTTAATCACGTCTCACTTCTCTTAGCAAGCACACCAAAGCGGTGTATGATTGGCTGCTCCTTTGAGGGACGGCTATCAGGGCTGTGGAGTCGGCAAGTCGAAGCCCCGACTCCGACTCCTCAATTTCCCAAACCTCCGACTCCTGACTCTCTCATACATGGCGCATGTTTAAATGATAACTTTCCTGTAGTAAAATGGTCCCATCCGGCTGTTTATCACCTTATGATACAATAATGAAGCTACTTAGGTAGAACAGACACTGACAAGCAAAAGGGTAACAATGTTTTGGTCTTTTGAACACTTGGGGGTAGAGTTGAAGAAAAAGCTGTATTTGTATCCAAGTCCAGTCTGCACCAACATTGGGAATGTGTAGAAGAGACCTGGGATCAGATTTTAGTCAAGACCTGCTTGAATCTGATCCAGAGCCCAGAAGGATTCAGGCAGAGCTGAAAGCCAAAAGTGGATTTCCCAAATACTAACAAAATAATAAAAATTAACACTTTGATTTTTAGGAGCAAAACTGTAACTAAGCAGATGCTAAATACTTGCAAGTCAAATTTATGTATAAGATATGTAAGATGACTGTAAATAAAATTACAGTAGCCTCATGTACAAAGCTGTAGTGGATGGAGAGATATGGAGCCTGAAAGTCACAAGTTCAAACCATTGTTACCATTTTGCTTGTCAGTATAAAATATATTTATTGGACATGTCTTTAGCACACAAAAAATTGTAAATATGCAAAACACTGCAGGAACATTTGTGGAGTCTCTGAATTTGTTCTGAGAAATAGTATTGCTCCATCAGATCCTGCATACATGACCTCACATCTGATCTCATTATTTCCAGGCTAGAGAACGACCTCTCTACACTAACTTGGGTTGGGTGCAAAGTGGTGACCACAGGGCAACATCTCTAACAATGTCAGGATATAAAGGAATTGCCTCAGCCACAGTCAGCTTTGATAAATGGTTGAACTCTTCTACTTCTTTGAAAACAGGTGAAAAATTTTGCTGAAATCTGTTTGCCCTGGGAGCGGAGTCTTTTCCCTGGGGCAGCGCTTTGCCTGCTCCATGTCATCAATTACACTCCTCATGTGATGAGGCTGAAGATATGGGAGCAGTAGCACTGGCCGGACCCAATGCCTCTTGCTCTTTGCATCGAACTAACTGGACCAACTTATTATATATTTTGGGAGTCGGTCCATTTTATGACGACTCCGACTCCTGCAAAATAGCCACAGACTCCGACTCCACAGCCCTGAGTCGGCTATGATACTGTATAAATACAGGGAATACATGTGAAACAAGTCAATGCACTTTGGGGGACATGTTTGGAAACTGTCTTGGCGTAAGACCTTCTTTGTTGCCCATAACAACCAATCAGAGCCCATAACAACCAATCAGAGCCCACAGTAACCAATCAAAGCCCATAGTAACCAATCAGTGCCCACAGCAACCAATCAGTGCCCAGAAAACCAGAGTTCATAGTAACCAATCAGAGCCCACAGCAACCAATCAGAGCCCACAGCAACCAATCAGAGCCCACAGCAACCAACCAGAGCCCACAGCAACCAGAGCCCACAGCAACCAGAGTCCATAGCAACCAATCAGAGCTCACAGTAACCAATCAGAGCTCATAGCAGCCAATCAGAACCCATAGCAACCAATCAGAGCTCATAGCAACCAGAGTTCAAAGTAACCAATCAGAACCCATAGCAACCAATCAGAGCCCAGATTTCATTTCATATAGCACTCTGAAAAAATGGAATGGAGGCTCTGATTGGTTGTTATGGGCAACACAGAAAGTCTTAGACCAAGACAGATTTCATACATGTCCCCCTTTGTGTGTAACTATGGCACCAAATATTGTCCTAATAACAAACACATGGAGCATGCAGCGGATGCCTTATAGATATATGATAGTGACACATGTTGTTACACTGTAGTGACAGATATAGGTGGAAGTTTACATTTTGCTGAGTATGGGGGCTTTTTTGGAAGTTGTAAGTAAAGGAAAGTTTTAATCCTAACCAGCTGCAGACACTTATAACAGGATTCATACACTCACTTTAAATAATCCTTTACTGTATTTTCAACAGATAATTCAAATCTAGCATAAAGTCCTTCCAAGTGCTTCATCACAGCGCCCATAGGGCTTCCAATATGTCAGAAGTTCAGAACATTCTGCTTTACAAAAAGGGTGGACCCCGAAACATGGCAGACTCGCTGCTGCTGGTAAACTGCTACCACGATAAGCACTCGGGCAGCTAGATCAGTGCAAACCAAGTAAGAATGTTCTGAACTTCTGACATATTGGAGGCCCTATGGGCGCTGTGATGAAGCACTTGGGAGGACTTTATGCTAGATTTTAATCGTCTGTTGAAAATAAAGAAAAGGATTATTTAAAGTTACATAGTTTGTACGGCCGAAAAAGACATTTATCCAGTGCAGCCTATTGTGCTATAGTGTTGATCCAGAGGAAGGAAACCTCCCCCCCCCCCATGAGGTAGAAGCCAATTGTCCTCATTTTAGGGGAAAAATTCCTTTCTGACTCCGATAGGCAATCAGAACAAATCCCTGGAGCAGCTCCTCTCCTCCAGAATCCCGGTCACTAGAGCTTGTTATATTACTACATCTAGAAATGTATCCAGACCCTTCTCCAGAATCCCGGTCACTATAACTGCTGCTACAGTGCTTTTGAAATATAAATGTGCGTCTGACTTTGTTTAAAGGAAAGTTTTGCACATACAGATATTTTGAGTTAGTGCAAAAGGAACAATGTTTACTTTGCCTCAGAAAAACAGGAAAGTTGTGGTTACTATACACAACCTTTAGCCTTGGTCCTTGAAAACAATCATTGACTTGTCATTGTGATCCCTCCTGTGATGATAATAAGGCGACTGGTGACCCTGTTCACAGTGTGCACAACACAAGCTGAAAAGATACAATGAAACTGGACCTACTGTGAGGGTGCAGGATGGACTTTGCTTGACACCAAGGTTATCTCTACATAAGAGACCCATAAACTTATCTGCAACAAAAAAATCTTAAGGAAAAGCCTAAAACATAAACCTCTTGCTTACAGGTTTCCGTACCTTCAATAGAAGTGAAAAGAGGCAGCCAATATAACCTCACTATCAGCCAATAGCACCGCGTCTCTCCAAGCAGCTGCTGAAGGAACCGCTACATTTCCAATTTACAAGCAATAAACTAGTTACACAGACAACAAACAGCAGCAAAATCCAAAAAACAGCAAAGTAGAGAATCTGCCGAAAACAACGGCTCCTACAAAGTGTCCACAAACAAATGAAAAGCAGAGAACCTACAGGGGGCCCTAAGCTACCTACCTCCAGGGGGCCCTAAGCTACCTACGTACAGGGGGCCCTAAGCTACCTACCTACAGGGGCCCTAAGCTACCTACCTACAGGGGGCCCTAAGCTACCTACCTACAGGGGGCCCTAAGCTACCTACCTACAGGGGGCTCTAAGCTACCTACCTACAGGGGGCCCTAAGCTACCTACCTACAGGGGGCCCTAAGCTACCTACCGACCTACCGGGGGCCCTAATCTACCTACCTAGCTACATGGGGCCCTAAGCTACCTACCTACCTACAGGGGGCCCTAAGCTACCTACCTACCTACAGGGAGCCCTAAGCTACCTACCTACTGGGAGCCCTAAGCTACCTACCTACAGGGGGCCCTAAGCTACCTACCTACTGGGAGCCCTAAGCTACCTATCTACCCACAGGGGGACCCCTAAGCTACTCAGCTACGCACAGGGGGCCCCTAAGCCGCATAGCTACCCTCAGGGGGTCTCTATGTTACATAGATAACCACAGGGGGGGCACCTAAGCTACATAAATACCCACAGGGGGCTCCTAAGCTACATAGATACCCACAGGGGGGCCCCTAAGCTACATACCCACAGGGGGGCCCCTAAGCTACATACCCACAGGGGGGCCCTTAAGCTACATACCCACAGGGGGGCCCTTAAGCTACATACCCACAGGGGGGCCCTTAAGCTACATAGATACCCACAGGGGGGCCCTTAAGCTACATAGATACCCACAGGGGGGGCCCCTAAGCTACATAGATACCCACAGGGGGCCCTAAGCTACATAGATACCCACAGGGGGGCCCCTAAGCTACATCCATACCCCCCGGGGGGGGGCCCCTAAGCTACATAGATACCCACAGGGGGGGGCCCCTAAGCTACATAGATACCCACAGGGGGGGGGCCCCTAAGCTACATAGATACCCACAGGGGGGGGGGGCCCCAAAGCAACAAAGATACCCAAAGGGGGGGGGGGGCCCCAAACCTACATAGATACCCACAGGGGGCCCCTAAGCTACATAGATACCCACAGGGGGGCCCCTAAGCTACATAGATACCCACAGGGGGGGGGCCCTAAGCTACATAATACCCACCGGGGGGGGGGCCCCTAAGCTACATAGATACCCACCGGGGGGGGGCCCCTAAGCTACATAGATACCCACAGGGGGGGGCCCCTAAGCTACATAGATACCCACAGGGGGGGTACCATAAGGTACATCGATAGCCACAGGGGGGGGCCCCTAAGCTACATAGATACCCACAGGGGGGGCCCCAAAACTACAGAGATACCCACAGGGGGGGGCCCCTAAGCTACAGAGATACCCACAGGGGGGGCCCCTAAGCTACATAGATACCCACAGGGGGGCCCTAAGCTACATACCCACAGGGGGGGCCCCTAAGCTACATAGATACCCACAGGGGGGCCCCTAAGCTACATAGATACCCACAGGGGGGGCCCCTAAGCTACATAGATACCCCCTGGGGGGCCCCTAAGCTCCATAGATACCCACAGGGGGGGGCCCCTAAGCTACATAGATACCCACAGGGGGGGCCCCTAAGCTACATAGATACCCACAGGGGGGCCCCTAAGCTACATAGATACCCACAGGGGGGCCCCTAAGCTACATAGATACCCACAGGGGGGCCCCAAAGCTACATAGATACCCACTGGGGGGCCCCTAAGCTACATAGCTACCAAAAGGGGGGGCCCCTAGCTACATAGATACCCACAGGGGGGGGCCCCTAAGCTACATAGATACCCACAGGGGGGGCCCCTAAGCTACATAGATACCCACAGGGGGGGGGGCCCCTAAGCTACATATATACCCACAGGGGGGGGCCCCTAAGCTACATAGATACCCACAGGGGGGGGCCCCTAAGCTACATAGATACCCACAGGGGGGGCCCCTAAGCTACATAGATACCCACAGGGGGGGGCCCCTAAGCTACATAGATACCCACAGGGGGGGCCCCAAAGCTACATAGTTCCGCACAGGGGGGCCGATAAGCTACATAGCTACCCACCGGGGGGACCCTAAGATACATAGATACCCAGAGGGGGGGCCCCTATGCTTCATATGGGGGGGGCCCCTAAGCTACATAGATACACACAGGGGGGGCCCCTAAGCTACATAGATACCCACAGGGGGGGGCCCCTAAGCACATAAAATACCCACAGGGGGGGGCTCCTAAGCTACATAGATACCCACAGGGGGGGCTCCTAAGCTACATAGATACCCACAGGGGGGGCTCCTAAGCTACATAGATACCCACAGGGGGGCCCCTAAGCTACATAGATACCCACAGGGGGGCCCCTAAGCTACATAGATACCCACAGGGGGGCCCCTAAGCTACATAGATACCCACAGGGGGGCCCCTAAGCTACATAGATACCCACCGGGGGGCCCCTAAGCTACATAGATACCCACAGGGGGGCCCCTAAGCTACATAGATACCCACAGGGGGGCCCCTAAGCTACATAGATACCCACGGGGGGCCCCTAAGCTACATACCCACAGGGGGGCCCTTAAGCTACATAGATACCACAGGGGGCTCCAAAGCTACATAGATACCCACAGGGGGCCCCTAAGCTACATAGATACCCACAGGGGGGCCCCTAAGCTACATACCCACAGGGGGGCCCCTAAGCTACATAGATACCCACAGGGGGGCCCCTAAGCTACATAGTACCCACAGGGGGCCCCTAAGCTACATAGATACCCACAGGGGGCCCCTAAGCTACATAGATACCCACAGGGGGCCCCTAAGCTACATAGATACCCACAGGGGGCCCCTAAGCTACATAGATACCCACAGGGGGGCCCCTAAGCTACATAGATACCCACAGGGGCCCCTAAGCTAACATAGATACCCACAGGGTGGCCCCTAAGCTACATAGATACCCACAGGGGGCCCCTAAGCTACATAGATACCCACAGGGGGCCCCTAAGCTACATAGATACCCACAGGGGGGCCCCTAAGCTACATAGATACCCACAGGGGGGCCCCTAAGCTACATAGATACCCACAGGGGGCCCCTAAGCTACATAGATACCCACAGGGGGGCCCCTAAGCTACATAGATACTTACAGGGGGCCCCTAAGCTACATAGATACCCACAGGGGGGCCCAAAGCTACATAAATATCCACAGGGGGCGCCAACATACCTAGCTACTGGTCGGGGGCCCCCATCTACAAACAAACCGACGGGGGGGCCCCGAATCTACCTGCCGTCACCTGTGAGGCCATAAATGTAAGTAAACTGTTTGTAAAGCATCCGTACCACAGCTCCGGCTGCTGCTCAGTAACCAGAGCTCTGCAGCGGTCATTGCGGCTCAGCTCAGAAATAAGTGCTGCGCTGACCAGACGCTTCACCTATCATGACCTCTACACTATGGTCACCGGACTCCTGAACTATGGCACGACCAGATCTAGTTTGGATCAGGCACAACGAAGGCAGCCCCGGGGTCCTGACGAGTTACTGCGCAGAACACTCCCTGAGTCCGCAGGACCCTGAAGTGCTGGCAGTGAGGTGCTGGCTAGTGGCCGCTACAATTGCATAGACTTGTCAGGCAGACCTGAGTCCGCCGATCCCTGCAGTGCTGGCAGAGTGAAATGCTGCAGGCAGTTATAGGGCAGCCCCCGCACGTATGCCAGTGTTGTCAGGCAGTGATATAGACACCCCAGGCCCCGCCGCGAGGACCCCGCGTCACTCCTGCTCAGCACCGTCATGGATTATTAGTTTCCGGTTATGACGCTGTATTTAGAATCAGATATCGGTGACGTCAGCGCGCAAGTCCAATCCATTAGGACACCAAAGTGGTACGTGTAGCTCCCGGCAGTGACAGGGGCAGCCCCGACGTCCTGCGCGCTAGGCCCCGCCTCTTCCGGTCAGCGGCTGCTCCCTGCTCTCCGGGCTGTCATTGGTGAAGGACCTGCACCATGTTCCAGGGAAGGCAGCTCGCCCGCTTCCTGTGTGAGTTCTCCTGTGGGTTGTAGGGTCTCCCGGGTCATGTGCATCTGTCTCTATAGGGGAGGGAGGGGAATGACTGGTTGTCATGGTAACTGGGTTGGAGGCTAATAAAGTTGACTTTGAAGTGGTTGGAGCTTTGCCCCCTCTGTGGCCGCAGTGTGATTGTGTCAGTCTCTACTGCCTCTCGCATTCTGTTCTGCCTGGAGCGTGGACCCCTGTGGCTGTCAGCCCTGCGCCGTGGCCTTCTCCTGCCCGGCGGCTGTGGCTGCGCCTGCGGTGTCTGTGGCCGCAGTGTGATTGTGGTCAGTCTCTATGCCTCTCGCATTCTGTTCTGCCTGTAGCGTGACCCTGTTACTGTCGCCTGGCCGGCTTTCTGCGGCTGCTGTGGCTGCGCCTGCGGTGTCTGTGGCCGCAGTGTGATTGTGTCAGTCTCTACTGCCTCTCGCATTCTGTTCTGCCTGTAGCGTGACCCCTGTACTGTCGCCTGCGCCGCGGCCTTCTCCTGCGGTGTCTGTGGCTGCAGTGTGATTGTGTCAGTCTCTACTGCCTCTCGCATTCTGTTCTGCCTGGAGCGTGACCCCTGTGGCTGTCGCCTGCGCCGTGGCCTTCTCCTGCGGCGGCTGTGGCTGCGCCTGCGGTGTCTGTGGCCGCAGTGTGATTGTGTCAGTCTCTACTGCCTCTTGCATTCTCTTCTGCTTGGAGTGTGACGACCCCTGTGCTTTCCTCCCAAGGTCACCCAGCTTTCTGCTTCTCCGCTCTGTATAGTCAGGTTTAGGGGTTCAGAGCTGGAAATCATGTCTGCTCTATACCACAGTCAGCGCCGCCCCTGTCCGCAGGCTGTGTGTGGTATTGCAGCCTAGCCCCCTTCACTTAGAGGGGTGTTCCAGCCCTGTCCTGTGACAGCTTATTGATAGGATCTCCATCAGTCTGTGACAGGTCCCACCTCTGCACCTATCATGGGACAGGCCCTGGGGTTGCGGCTCAGGCTGGAGCCTCTGTCGGCTCACGCGCTGCTCTCCATTCTGTTCTATGGGAGTTCTGAGCAGAATGTTCGGCCGCCCTCAGAGCGCCCATAGAGCAGAATGGGCTGCATCTCCTCTCTGAGCCGTAACTTTCGGGGGCCCGTCCCTGAGGTGGGCCCGGCCCCTCTCACCTCCACCAGTGACTAATCTGAGTGCCCTGCACAGCCGTCCGTGGATCGCATCCTAGTAAAGTCCAGTGATCCCCTATTCATGTCTATGGGAGTGAACGTCTGTGTTTTGGGCCCCATTTGTTGGCTGCTGTGGTGCTCACCCGCTGCCACAGTCACATGAGGTGCGCCAGCTGGCAGTGTGTGCCATGATGCTGCAGGGCGGAGGTGCATGAGTGTTGTATGTAAGCTTCAGCCACGTTCTCCTCTCTTCAGGATCTCTGCTTGCTGTTGGGGAATGGTAACGCACCTCACATGTTTGTATCCAGACACAGCTTGAGAGGTTCTTGGACTCTACAGTCTTTTTTGACAGGAATAGGGAAGAAATGTGACTGATGAGTGATATGAAGGGGTCTCTGTAGTTGGGTAACTGTCTGACACCACCTCCTCCATATGTAAGTGATGATCAGCCAGTGCTCAGATGTGGACAGTTGCCACTACTGGAGAAATGTGGTATTGCATCCCATTCAGATGAGTATTCATGGGGACACTCTCTGCTGTGGCTGCTGGACTGGCTGGTGCCATGGACAACCCCTTTAACTAGTTGCAGACCACCCATTGACTAAACCTTTGGGCAGTCTGTATTCAGCTCTGCCTGTAGTGTCTGCAGCTATGGGAGCGGTCAGTGACAGCTGGACACTTCATAGAAGGGGCAGGGATGACTTGTTACCGCCCCTTCCTTCCCAATCGCTGTATATCCAGCACAGCAGGAAGCCCTCAGGCTCCCATCCCCAGCAATCTCATCAATCATCGGGGCCAGGTAGCGGCAGATGCCGGGGGCTGTGTCCCTGGGGCTCGGATCATCTACAGCCCCAGACAGCGCTATGTACTAAACACATAACAATGAAGAACAGGCCAGGAGCGTAGGGCCACAGACAGCGTTGCCACCAAGGGGGACAGAATCAGAGCGTCCCGTCCTGTCCATGCACATGGCTGGTTACAGCTGTGGCTCCCCAGATGTACTACAGTTCCCAGCATGCCCTGGTTGGGAGATTGCTGCTGATGTGGCGGGCGTGCTATCGGCGTGGGGGGACTCGCAGGTGCTTCTCCTGCCCCGGCGCGTGGGGGCGCAGCATGTTAAATCTAATAAATGGAAATGAAAGCGCACACACAAAATTCAATAACACAGCCCAAATTGTAACTTGTAGCCGCACCTCTGTCCCATGGCAGGGCTTCCAGTCAGGTTTACAGGCAGTGCTCAGATTGGCAAACCGTCTGTAGCGCGACTGTCAGCCTTTTACATAGACTTCAATAGAAAATCTGTGCAGCCGTCCCCACTGCAGGGATTCTCCGCCGGATGGTATTTGACACCGGAGACGTAACGAAAAACCCAGAACATGTTCCTTCTTCCCGGTGGGACGTGGACGGCTCAATGTGAAGGGGGCGGCTGAATCCGCAAACCGCTGCCAGAAAGCCGTCCCCCTTTCATGCACAAAAACGACAAAATATGTTGTCATTGCCGTGTGAGCGCCTCCTGCCAACTGTGTATCACCCAGATAAATGCTGGCAGCACGAAGTAACACCACATTTACACTGCACTGCCTCAAAGTGTCAGATCCTCAGTGTTGTCCCATGAAAAGATACAATACAGTATTTACAGAAATGTGGGGGTGTCCTAACTTTGGTGAGATATTGTATATAATTTGAGGGGTGTCCTAACTTTGGTGAGATACTGTATATAATGTGAGGGATGTCCTGACTTTGGTGAGATGTTGTATATTATGTGAGGGGTGTCCTGACTTTTGTGAGATACTGTTTAGAATGGGAGGGGTGTCCTGACTTTTGTGAGATACTGTATAGAATGGGAGGGGTGTCCTGACTTTTGTGAGATACTGTATAGAATGGGAGGGGTGTCCTGACGTTGGTGTGATACTGTATAGAATGGGAGGGGTGTCCTGTCGTTGGTGGGATAGTGTTTAGAGGGGGGGGGGTGTCCTGACTTTGGTGAGATACTGTATATAATGGGAGTGGTGTCCTGACTTGGGGGAGATACTGTATAGAATGGGAGGGGTGTCCTGACTTTGGTGAGATACTCTATAGAATGGGAGGGGTGTCCTGACTTTGGTGAGATACTCTATAGAATGGGAGGGGTGTCCTGACTTTGGTGAGATACTCTATAGAATGGGAGGGGTGTCCTGACTTTGGTGAGATACTCTATAGAATGGGAGGGGTGTCCTGACTTTGGTGAGATACTCTATAGAATGGGAGGGTGTCCTGACTTTGGTGAGATACTCTATAGAATGGGAGGGGTGTCCTGACTTTGGTGAGATACTCTATAGAATGGGAGGGTGTCCTGACAATGGTGCGATACTCTATAGAATGGGAGGGGTGTCCTGACTTTGGTGAGATACTCTATAGAATGGGAGGGGTGTCCTGACTTTGGTGAGATACTCTATAGAATGGGAGGGGTGTCCTGACTTTGGTGAGATACTCTATAGAATGGGAGGGGTGTCCTGACTTTGGTGAGATACTCTATAGAATGGGAGGGGTGTCCTGACTTTGGTGAGATACTCTATAGAATGGGAGGGGTGTCCTGACTTTGGTGAGATACTCTATAGAATGGGAGGGGTGTCCTGACTTTGGTGAGATACTCTTATAGAAGGGGAGGGGTGTCCTGCCTTTGGTGAGATACTCTATAGAATGGGAGGGGTGTCCTGACTTTGGTGAGGTACTCTATAGAATGGGAGGGCAGGAGGGGTGTCCTGACTTTGGTGAGCTACTCTTTAGAATGGGAGGGGTGTCCTGACTTTGGTGAGCTACTCTATAGAATGGGAGGGGTGTCCTGACTTTGGTGAGTTACTCTATAGAATGGGAGGGGTGTCCTGACTTTGGTGAGGTACTCTATAGAATGTGAGGGGTGTCCTGACTTTGGTGAGCTACTCTATAGAATGTGAGGGGTGTCCTGACTTTGGTGAGCTACTCTATAGAATGTGAGGGGTGTCCTGACTTTGGTGAGCTACTCTATAGAATGTGAGGGGTGTCCTGACTTTGGTGAGCTACTCTATAGAATGGGAGGGGTGTCCTGACTTTGGTGAGCTACTCTATAGAATGTGAGGGTGTCCCTGACTTTGGTGAGTACTCTATAGAATGGGAGGGGTTGTCCTGACTTTGGTGAGCTACTCTATAGAATGGGAGGGGTGTCCTGACTTTGGTGAGCTACTCTATAGAATGGAGGGGTGTCCTGACTTTGGTGAGTACTCTATAGAATGGGAGGGTGTCCTGACTTGGTGGCTATCTCTATAGAATGGAGGGGTGTCCGGACTTTGGTGAGATACTATAGAATGGGACGGGGCCCGGACTTTGGTGAGTACTCTATGATGTGTGAGTACTCTGAGGTCCTGTTTGGTGGATACCTTATAGAATGGGAGGGGTGTCCTGACTTTCGGTGAGGTACTGATAGAGTGGAGGGTGTCCTGACTTGGAGACTGATAGGAGTGAACGCCCCGGCGTTCCCGACTTCATCTAGATGAATAGGGGTGACCTGCCCCTGGTTGTGATCTACTCTATGATAGAGGTGGTCCCGACTTCTGATCCTTATAGAAAGTGAGGGTGAGTCCCGGACTCTTTGTGATCCTTATAGAAAGATAGAGGGTGGCCTGACGTGCCTCTGATGATCCTCGATGGTGATGTATAAAGAGGGTGCCTGACCTCGGTGTCTTGATCCCTTATCAGAAAGTAGGGTGACGGGCCCGGGGGTCCTGACTTGTGATCTTCTATCAGAGTGTTGAGGTGAGCACCCAGGGCCTGTCCTCTTTGATCCTTCATCAGATGTGAGGTGGAACCGCCCCTGGGCGTTCTGATCTTATCAGATGATAGAGGTGACCGCCCCCGGCGTCCCTGATCCTTCATCAGATGATAAGAGTGTGACCGCCCCGGCTCTTGATCCTTCATCAGATGATAGAGGTGACCGCCCCCGGGCCTCTCTGATCCTTCATCAGATGATAGAGGTGACGCCCCGGCGTCCTGATCCTTCATCAGATGATAGAGGTGACCGCCCCCGGCCTTTGATCCTTCATCAGATGATAGGGTGACCGCCCACGGGCTCTCTGATCCTTATCAGATGATAGAGGTGACCGCCCCGGCCTCTCTGATCCTTCATCAGATGATAGAGGTGACGCCCCGCGTCCTTGATCCTTCATCAGATGATAGAGGTGACCGCCCCCGGCCTCTTGATCCTTCATCAGATGATAGAGGTGACCGCCCCCGGCGTCTGTGATCCTTCATCAGATGATAGAGGTGACCGCCCCCGGCGTCTCTGATCCTTCATCAGATGATAGAGGTGACCGCCCCGCGTCCTGATCCTTCATCAGATGATAGAGGTGACCGCCCCCGGCGTCCTGATCCTTCATCAGATGATGAGGTGACCGCCCCCGGGTCTGATCCTTCATCAGATGATAGAGGTGACCGCCCCCGGCGTCTCTGATCCTTCATCAGATGATAGAGGTGACCGCCCCCGGCCTCTCTGATCCTTCATCAGATGATAGAGGTGACCGCCCCCGGCGTCTCTGATCCTTCATCAGATGATAGAGGTGACCGCCCCCCGGCCTCTCTGATCCTTCATCAGATGATAGAGGTGACCGCCCCCGGCGTCTGTGATCCTTCATCAGATGATAGAGGTGACCGCCCCCGGCGTCTGTGATCCTTCATCAGATGATAGAGGTGACCGCCCCAGGCGTCTGTGATCCTTCATCAGATGATAGAGGTGACCGCCCCCGGCGTCCCTGATCCTTCATCAGATGATAGAGGTGACCGCCCCCCGGCGTCTCTGATCCTTCATCAGATGATAGAGGTGACCGCCCCCGGCGTCTCTGATCCTTCATCAGATGATAGAGGTGACCGCCCCCGGCGTCTCTGATCCTTCATCAGATGATAGAGGTGACCGCCCCCGGCCTCTCTGATCCTTCATCAGATGATAGAGGTGACCGCCCCCGGCCTCTCTGATCCTTCATCAGGTGATAGAGGTGACCGCCCCCGGCGTCTCTGATCCTTCATCAGATGATAGAGGTGACCGCCCCCGCCTCTCTGATCCTTCATCAGGTGATAGAGGTGACCGCCCCCGGCGTCTGTGATCCTTCATCAGATGATAGAGGCGTCCGCCTGGATGCGGCTGCTCGGAGCCTCGTGCTCTTGTCCTGTGGCCTCGCCCGGGCTCTTTATGAGGGTAAATCTATAACCTCTGTTACTCTTCACCTTGTTCAGCTGCAGCAGGATCCCAAACAGGTTGTGTGAGCAAAGTACAGAGCTGTCACTATGATGCCGGGCAGGAGCGCTGCGCCGTGAACTTTGCTCTAACCCTGGTCTCCAATCCGGATTGTGCGCTCACCTGTGACACCAGCCCTCCCCGGTCACCGCTCACCTGTGACACGCTGCGGCCGCCCTCCCCGGTGCGCTCACCTGTGACACACTGCGGCAGCCCTCCCCGGTGAGCTCACCTGCGACAAGCTGCGGCCGCCCTCCCCGGTGGCTCCGGTGACACACTGCGGCCGCCCTCCCCGGTGCGCTCCCCTGTGACACGCTGCGGCCGCCCTCCCCGGTCACCGCACCCCTGAGACACGCAGCGGCCGCCCTCACCGGTGCGCTCACCTGTGAGACGCTGCGGCCGCCCTCCTCCGGTACCGCTCCCCTGTGACATGCGCTGCTCGCGGCTCCCCTGTGCACCGCCCGCCCCGCGTCACGCTCACCTGTGACACGCTGCGGCCGCCCTCCCCGGTCACCGCTCACCTGTGACACGCTGCGGCCGCCCTCCCCGCTCCGCTCATCTGTGACACTCTGCGGCCGCCCTCCCCGGTGCGCTCCCCTGTGACACGCTGCGGCCGCCCTCCCCGGTCACCGCTCCCCTGTGACACGCTGCGGCCGCCCTCCCCGGTGCTCTCACCTGTGACACGCTGCGGCCGCCCTCCCCGGTCACCGCTCCCCTGTGACACGCTGCGGCCGCCCTCCCCGGTCACCGCTCCCCTGAGACACGCTGCGGCGCCCCGACCGTCACCTGCGACACGCTGCGGGCCCGCCTCCCCGGTGCGCTCATGTGACACGCTGCGGCCCCCCTCCCGGTGCGCTCCCCTGTGACACGCTGCGGCCGCCCTACACCCGGTCACCGCTCCCTGGACACGCTGCGGCCCCCCTCCCCCGGGCACCCCTCCCTGGGCAGCTGCGGCCCCCCCCCGGGGCGCTCCCCCTGTGCCGCTGGGGGGCCCCCCCCTCCCCCCGGTCCCGCTCCCCTGTGACACGCTGCGGCCCCCCTCCCCCGGTCACCCCTCCCTGGACCGCTGCGGCCGCCCTCCCCGGTACCGCCCCTTGACACGTCGGCCGCCCCCCCCCTCCGCTATCTTGACACGCTGCGGCCCGCCCTCCCCGTCTTCACCCTTTACAGCTGCGGCCGCCCCCCCGGTCACCGTCCCCGTGGGAAAGCTGCAACCCGCCCCCGCCCCCGGTCACCGCTCCCCTTACACGCGCCCGCCCTAACCGGGCACCGCTGGGTACATTACTCCTTTGACCCCGGAGTGACACGGGCGAGGCTTCCAGGGCACCTGTCCTTTTATATCACAGTATCTGATTTCTGCCCCCTTCGAATAGTTTTCTATAGACCGACACTATAGACAGGGATGAGCTCTGACATTGTCCAGAGCCGCCTCATCACCGTAATCAGAGCCTGTAGGAGGCTGTAACTGCGGATACAGAACGCCCCTTTAAGGGTCTGTTCACACATGGCTGTTTGGTCTAGATTTTTCTTTTGTTACATTGACTTCAATGGGAGGAGACAGAATTTTCACTAAAATCTGCAGATAAACCTACATAATCTGGCTTCTCCCATTAGGGCGCGTTCACACTGGAAGGATATGTCGCAGGTTTGTTGCAGTTTAGTTTTTTGGGGTTTAAGCATTTTTTCCGCATATTTTTCTGCATTGACTTTAATGGGAGAAGGAAAATCTGCTCTAAAATTTGCAGATGAACCTTTTTTTGTTTTTTTTTTCCCCCCATTGATTGAAGTCATCAGAGAAAAAATGTAGCAATTTGTGACAAAATCCACATCCTAATGTGCAGCTCTCCCCTGCGGGAACGTCCATGACACTTGTCTACGTACTCCTCGGATTCCAAATCCTGCACCGCGTCGTCGGACCAGTATTCTGATGCCGTTCTCAATGGGGACCTTAGGTCGTTGTTTTTTCCCACTGATTTTACAGTCAAAAAACGAGCCCCAGGATCCGACATAGAGATGTTTTGGACCCATTTTTTTTTACCTAAAATACAGCGGAAGAATGAGCATGGTCCAAGACTCTTTGAAAAAACGGGGATTTGAAATCCGACCTCAAGTCATGTAGGCTACGACTCGGGTTTTCAATTGAACTCTATGGGGATGGTTCACAGATCCAAGTCCGCGTTGGAGATTAATGTCGTGTGGACGGACCCTTAGGGCGTGTTCACGCTGCGTTGATTGGATCCAGCAGTCAGCTGTGCATTTGGATCGCACCCTGTAGTTTATTATAGGGCTCCTGCTGCGTCTTTCGGACCAAGAACTGACATGACAATACCGGATCCGAAACGCGCAGCGAGACGCATCGGAGGTCACTCGTCTGAACGCCGTTGTGTGTTTTACATTGAAAGCAATGCAAATCACATGGCTCGTTATTAGATGCGGGTTTGGGTCCGTCTGTTTCTTCACGCAGACCCAACACGCTGTGTGTACATAGCCTTAAAGTCAGTGCACAGAAATCTGCTGTAAAATCGGCTTTTTGGTTACTACATATCACAAGGCATTATGGGAAAGGAGCTGAGAAGCTCTAGCGCCCTCTTTTGGATGTAACAAATCCTCAATTTGCTTTTGACCCACTGGATCTTTGGAAAGCAAGAAGGGATATTTAGCCAAGCCAGCATCACTCATCTGCAGACAGCAGTTTCGGGGTGTTTGCCCCTCGTCAGTACAGAGCAGAGCAATGGTGGCTTGGCTGAGTGGGAGGCAATGAGTTACTATTACAGAGTGTCACAGCTTCTGATGAGGGAGGGTTGGTATTCTGCACCAGCAGGAGGGAGCACCCAGCTCTCCTGCTACATGAGCAGCAAGGCAGCTCCACCACCACACATGGAGGTTTCCATTACAGGGGTGTTTGTACCATGGACTTCAATGACACATAGGTAGGACATACAGAGCCTGATTCCTGGCTCAGGGTGGAGATGCGGACGCATTTGTGCACGACTCTCCATTCTGTTCTATGTTCAGATGAGCGGTGTGTTCTCTACTCGGAAATCCTATAGGAGAGAGCAGGGAGCACGTGTGACCAGCTTTCCATTCTAAGCTGAGGCTTTTGGGGTTTGGTTCAGAATGAGGGACCAGCCCCTATCACACTGATGGCGTAGCCTTTCAATCGGCCACTAAAGTCTATGGGAGATACAATGAGTGCTCTCCAGTGTTCTCTGCAGAGCTCCCAGCTTCCCCAGCGGTGGATGTCTCTGGGCGGCTGTGAGAGCAGAGCTGGTGCTGCCCCTGTCTCCAGCTCGGGTTCTTTGCTTACATCTCCTCTGCAGGACGTCTCCGCTCATCCAGGGAGACAACGTGTCGCTCACCTGTTTGTCTAGTACAGAGTTTCCTATGTGTTGTATCCGGACTTGTGTAAGACTCTCTTTGTTGCCCATAGAAACTAATCAGAGCTCAGCTTTCGTTTCATATAGTGCTCTGGCAACTGAAAGGGGAGCTCTGCTAGCTGTGGGCAACGAGGACAGTGGTAGGGTATGTTCACACTGCGTAATTGCGGCACGTATTTATGCTTCAATACACCCGAAATGCGTGCCGCCATTGCAGGAATTATTATCTCTAACAGAGTGCTATGAAGTACGTCCGTCGCCCCCGGCGTACAACACACGCGTATTGTACAAACGGGAGAGCGAAGCGACATGTCACTTCTTCATGGCGCAAAAGCACCACGGATAACTAAGGTGAATGGGGTCGGCCTCCCCCGTGCTTTAGAAGTACGTGCTGACCAGTGTGTACTTCTAAAACACCCGGCGTATTGCGGCGCGTACAGTACTAAGCCATGTGAACATACTCTTAGGGTATGTTCAGACGACGTATAGTGGCACGTACCTGTGCGCCGCTATACGCTTGCTGTTTAGAAGTACACGCTGGTCAGCATGTACTCCTAAAAGCGCTCTGGCCCAGCTCCCATTTACTTTTACCTCCCCATTTCCACCCCAGCCCCCTGTGTACTGTGCGGTGGGGAAAGTGGCAGGTAACCATGGCATTCAGTGAGTGCTTGGATTTTCCATATTTGCAGGCCAAACTTTTGGCGCATTACAGCACAAACACCCACAAATACGCCGTGTGAACATACCCTTACGCTTATACAGAAATGAGGCCCTCTGCCTCACCTGTGCTCCATATTACAGTAAATCCCCAAACCACCTGCATTAAAAAATGCAGGTGTGTTTCCTTAAAGTACCTTTTAAAAATAAATAAATGCCTGCAATTTCTGCTTTCGTTCTTGATGCAGCAAGTGGATCCAGCCTAAGGTTAGGTTTACACGTCAGACTTTGGTGATTGGAAAAATCCAACACGTCATTCCTTGGCAGAAATCCAGGGTGATCTCTCGGATTCCTGCCAAGGATTTTTCCTTAAGAGGTTTTGTCACCGCAGTAAATATAGACCACTTTCAAATACATTGCTCTTTTGATTTTGCTTCCTCCAGAGCTAGAGCAGATCTTATCTCCTGCTGTATATACAAGCTTTCCTGGGTTACTGACCAACTACTCTCATTGCCTCAGCAGCCCTGGCCAACCATGGTGCTGTTACTCCCTGCTGTGTGTTATCAGTAAAATAGAAGCTTGTTTATCTAAGTTACTGACAAGCTTTAACCCTTTGTAGCCCCATAAGCTTTTTGCCATACTGTTTACACTCTTATGTTACCAGTGTCCCTCTAAGGCTATGGCTACACTGCATCAGACAAAAAAATAAACGGGTGTCTCTTTCCCAATGCAGGACCGCGTTTTCTGTCACTTTGCACAAAAAACACACTCGTTTCTCTTTTTTTTTTTTTCTTCTTTTTTTTTTTTCTGTTGCCCATACAATTGGCAAGAAAACTAAAAGCCCCGGCATATTATATATTGTATAATACGCTGGCGGCGAAAGATGATCATAGAAAAGACGAGCTGTGGAGACTACAGCTCGTCTTGTCTATTGCATTCTATGGAGCCGCACGAGCGATAGGATTTTTGGAGCTTTTATGATCTTAAGCGCGCCGAAAATACGACCATAAAGCTGTGCAGTGTAGACCTGGCCTCACAGGCTCAGCTAGGAGCAAACATATCTTAAAAATAAAATCGTGGTGATTCAGAGAAGTAGATTAGGACGTTGTGGAGCTATTCATGTGACATGAATTAAAGGGGATAAATCGCTTCATCAGTTCGGCTGTTTTCTTGAAGCTTGATTCTCTCAGTTCCGGAAATCCAGGGGCGTTTCGTCCCCTCCCAGCTGGGTGTTTATTAACTGAAGGGGGATGACATCATCCCCCCCTTCACTGTTCATGCTCACTCCCGAGTCAGTGTGTTTCCTCCCTCCTCTGAGTCCACATGTCACTGTCCTCTTCCTATACAGTCTTATTTTGTAAGAGCTGTTTACATACCACATGCCTGCATTCAGTGTAGACAGTCTTCTATGAACTCAGAGCACTGATCTCTTCTCCTCTCACAGCTGAAGGTTTGTTACAGTTGAATCCATTCTTCTATGAACTCATCCAGAGCAGCACAGATCTGTCTCCCTTCCTTCTATGTTTACACAAGGCACCGAGGCACAATTCTGCTGTTTCGTGATTGTGGAAGCAGCTACAGTGTCACTGTTCTTCTGCTGGCTGTGCAGAGTGAAATTGTTGCCGGCCCCTTATTCTGAGTGAGAGAGGCAGGAATGCGTGCTCCCGTGAATACGACCGGAGGCCAGACAGAATGTAAATTAGTAGAACCGTCAGCCAATGAAATGCAAGGAGGTGGGATCCGACCCGCACTGAGGAACAGGGTTTACACAAAACGAAGATAAGGGAGACAGTGAAAACAAGACTGCTTTGCTAATGACATCTAATTGCAAACATGCTTGTTTTCACTGTCCCCTTATTCTGAAGACCATTTAATGAAATGATACAACCCCTTTAAGGGTATGTTCACACGGGGTATTGCGGCACGTACTGTATGTGACGCAATACGCCGGGTGTTTTAGAAGTAGGTGCTGGGCAGGGCATACTTCTAAAACACTGACTGCCGGCTCCCATTCACTTTCACTCTCGTAAGCGCCGGGAACAAGTGGCACGTCAATTATTTTCCCCGCTGTGTATTTTACGCCAGAGAAATTCCGGCATTCAAAGCTCTCAATGAAAGCTATGAATTACCGTAACTGCGGGGCTTATTTCGGGCGTCTTGCAGCGCTATTACATGCCAAAATTCACCCCACAATTACGCCGCTTGAACATATCCTAAGGGGTTGTCTCACTATGCAGTTTCACAGAGCCACCGCCAACTTTAGACTGTCACTTTCTGTTCAGGCTGTGGGTGGTTCTATAGCAGTGATTAGATGTGAAAGATAAAGAGAAAATACGGCGCTCTCCTAGTGTAGTAAAACTAATGAGATATTGATCTGTGCAAATAGAAGCTAACTGACCTTTGTTGGTTGTGCTATAGTAGGAGGCACAACGTTCCTATGCGTTTGGTTCAATGTGAAGCCTATTCAGCAGCAAACTCCAAACCAACAGCAAAGGGCTCAGGGGAAAAGTAGTTGAATAAAGCAAAACAAGGCCACGGCGCTGGCTCCACAGCAAGGGGATCAATTAGCTCATAAGTGTATAAACAAGGAAAAGGTAGGAATGTAGTTATTCTGTTTATTGGCATTAAAAGCATTCCAGGGCTCTACGCGTGTCACACTAGTACCAGCGCTGCTTCAGAAACCTGACTGGCCTGCAGGAGATTGACAATGTGTAGTAGACAAGGCTACCGAGCTCTGAAGAGTGAAAACTTGTCCACTGCTAGAGATAAGACTCTGCAGGAGGTGACTCACCATGGTCAAACTGACTGCAGCTTAGGCTGCGTCCTCATGGCAATTGTAAAATACTGTTGGATTTTGTTATAAAACCCGAGCAGTATTTTACAACCTGTTTTCTTTTTTTTCATTTCTTTTTTTTTAAACTGTAGATTTGGGCTCAGACTTTGTGGTCGGGTTTTGGATTCCAGTCGCCCCATTAACATGAGACTGTGCTATAATCTCCTGTATTACAACACATTATAGAATCCAGCAATAGGAAATCCCAGCTTTGTAAACTTGTATTCAGCTCTAAGGGTTGATTTACAGATGGATGTTTGAAGATCCTAAATACTGAATCCGTTTACAAATCCGCCTGTAATCCAGTCCCTGTAGCCACGGCTTTAGGTCATTGAGCGATGAGAGAGCAGCGTGAGCTGGGGAAAGGTGGTTGGTAACCAGAGAAACTTGTGTGCTCTAAGAGGAGATAAAATCTTCATCTCTTGACCCAAGCAAAATCAACAAAGCAATGTATTTAGTCTTCATTTACCTTTCCCTACATGGTAAAAGCCAGTCATTGTGGCGAGAAAACCCCTCTAAGCTTTATCAGAGCACCCAGTTTGCTGTGTGATTTGCATATTGTAGGTTTCTGTTATCGTTAAACTGTGGATATTAATGAGGGTTTTTCAGCATCTGTACTAGGGCGCAGTTTGAGTGACATCTAGAGGTCGGTGATGGAGCTGCAGGCTGCCATGTATGACAACTCATCCCTGTGCTTCTCTCTTTCAGTGCAGCAGAATGGAGCGCGGCACTGCTCCTACACCGCCTCCCGGAAGAACCTGTACATCCACAAGGACACCCGAGTGATCTGCCAGGGCTTCACCGGGAAGCAGGTACCTCGCCGCCTCCTGTGCTCAGGCTGGGTTACCCAGATACCGGTCCTCCTGTGCTCAGGCTGGGTTATCCAGATACCGGTCCTCCTGTGCTCATGCTGGGTTATCCAGATACCGGTCCTCCTGTGCTCAGGCTGGGTTACCCAGATACCGGTCCTCCTGTGCTCAGGCTGGGTTATCCAGATACCGGTCCTCCTGTGCTCAGGCTGGGTTATCCAGATACCGGTCCTCCTGTGCTCAGGCTGGGTTATCCAGATACCGGTCCTCCTGTGCTCATGCTGGGTTAACCAGATACCGGTCCTCCTGTGCTGAGGCTGGGTTACCCAGATACCGGTCCTCCTGTGCTCAGGCTGGGTTACCCAGATACCGGTCCTCCTGTGCTCATGCTGGGTTATCCAATACCGGATCACTCCTGTGCTCAGGCCGGGTTACCGCAGATACCGGTCCTCCCCTGTGGCTCAGGCTGGGTTATCAGATACTCGGTCCTCCTGTGCTCCTGTCTCATGCCGGGTATATCCAGATACCGGTCCACTCCTGTGCTCCTGTGCTCTGGCCGGGTTATCCAGTTAACCGGCCTCCTGTGCTCAGGCCGGTATCCAGATGCCAGGTCCTCGTGCTCAGGCTTGGGTTATCCAGATAACCGGTCCTCTGTGCTCAGGCTGGGTTATCCAGATACCCGGCTCCTTACCTGTTCTGATGCTGGTTATCCAGAACCGGTCCCTCCTGTGCTCAGTCTGGTTACCAGATACCGGTCCTCCTGTGCTGATGCTGGTTTATTCCAGATACCAAGTCCACCTGTCCTCCCCCCCCCGTGGGGGGGTGCCCCGAACCCCCCCCCCTGTGCTCAGGCTGGTTTAATCCCAGATACCAGTCCTCCTGTGCTCAGCTGGGTTTTCCAGATACCAGTCCTCCATGTGCTCAGGCCGGTTACCCAGATACCAGGTCCTCCTGTCCAGGCGGGTTACGCCCAGATACCGTTCCCTGTGCCTCAGGCTGGGTTATACCAGATACGGTCCTCCTGTGCACAGGCTGGGTTTATCCAGATACCGTCCTCCTGTGCTCAGGCTGGTTATCCAGATACCGTCCTACCTGTGCTCAATGCTGGGTTATCCAGAATACCCGGTCCCCTCCCTGTGCTCATGCTGGGGTTACCAGATACCGTCCTCTGTGGCTTGATGCTGGGTATCCAGATTTACCGTCCTCCATGTGCTCATTCTGGGGTTACCCAGATGCCAGCCGTCCTTGCTCATGCTGGTTATCCAGATACCGGTCCACCTGTGCTCATGCGGGTTTATCCAGGAAATACCGTCCCCCCCCTGTGCTGATGCTGGGTTCTCCAGATACCGGGTCCTCCCGTGCTCAGGCTGGGTTATCCAGATACCGGTCCTCCTGTGCCTCAGGCCGGTTCCCAATACCGTCCTCCTGTGCTCAGGCTGGGTTATCCAGAGTAACCCGGTCCCTCCTGCTGCTCAGGCTGGGTTATCCAGATAACCGGTCCCTCCTGTGCTCATGCTGGTTATCACAGATACCCGGTCCACCTGTGGCTCATGCTGGGTTATCCAAATACCGTCCCCCTGTGCTCAGGCTGGGTTAATCCAATACCGGTCCTCCAGTGCTGATGCTGGGTTATCCAGATAACGGTCCTCCTGTGGCTCATGCTGGGTTACCCAGATGACCAGTCCTACCTGTGCTCAGGCCTGGTTACCCCAATAACCGTCCTCCCTGTGCTCATGCTGGGGTTACCCAGATAACCGTGTCCTCACCTGTAGCTCATGCTGGGTTACCCAATACCGGTCCTCCTGTGCTCAGAGCTGGTATCCAGATACCGTCCTCCTGTGCTCAGGCTGGTTATCCAATACACGTCCTCCTGTGCTCAGCTGGGTTACCCATAAACCGGTTCCTCCTGGCTCAGGCTGGGTTACCCAGATACCGGTCCTTACCTGTGCTCATCTGGGGTTATCAGATACCCGTCCTCCTGTGCATCAGGCTGGGTTAGTCCAGATACCGCGGTCCTCCTGTGCTCAGGCTGGTTATCCAGATACGGTCCTCTGTGCTCATGCTGGGTTACCCAGATACCGGTCCTCCTGTGCTCAGGCTGGGTTATCCAGATACCGGTCCTCCTGTACTGACGAGGGGCAAGAACCCTGAAACAACTCTGCAGAGAGGTCTCTGGTTTGGCCGTGTCCCTTGCTGGGTCCAAACAACTTTTTATGTGTCAGACATTGGGCAGCTACCTATAGGACACTAAAGAAAACAAAGATTTGTATTGGGCCATGTTCCTTGCCAGCGCCCTTTAGAACTGTGCATATAATAAGACCCAGCAGCATCTACAGCTACCGAGACCTGACGATCACACGACTGCTGAGAAGGGAAGCTATGAGGCTTCCTGTCCAGCTGCATATACAGCCCTCACTAAGCACTGGGAAGGCTGGGATGGTAATAATGTGTCCCTGCCTTCTCAGTGGAGAGTATGGCCAACGTCGACAGCCGGCTCTCCACTCCTGCAGCTGCACAATCAGTTCCTTATGGATGAAAATTGTCCTCTCTCAGTTTTTATGGGAAAGCTGATTGATGGGGAAAAATGGCGCCATCCGGCTGTGGCTCAGCAGCTGCAATGCCCTCTTTATGATGCCGTTTCTTCACTCATGGGAGGTCTGACTTCGGAAACCCATTTTCCAACACCCTATAGAGAGGAGTTCACATACACATGACAGATTTTTACAGGAATTTCTGTGACTGCCCTGTTCACACTCCTCTACATGCGACTTGCAAAAATCAATGTGCTGGAGTCTGCAGCCACAGATATACCAAGTGACAGGTGCAGGTCCCAACTCTGGAAGCTGCACCTATAGCAGGAACGGGCCCCTGAAAGGGTCGGCTCCGAATGGGGAGCTGGTTGCACTTGTGCAGGACTCTCCATTCTGTTCAATGAGCATTCCCAGTACAGGGAAGTGGGGTGCTCCACCGAACTCCCATAGAACAGAATGGAGAATTGTGCACAGATGCAAACGGCTCTCCTTTTTGAGCCAATACTTTTGGGGGCCTTTCCTGAGGTTGGAGCAGCACCTACCAGTCTTTGAAGGCATATCCTATTAATATACACGGCCATTTTAAAATATCCACGCAGAGTTTACAGCTGCACACTATGGGCCTTATGTATGAAAACGGTCTAGCATGGATGAAAGACAGTCTTTGTTGCCCATAGCAACTAATCAGAGTCCATAGCAACCCATCCGAGCTTTGCTTTCATTTCATATAGAGGGGAAAAAAAAAAAGCTGAGCTCTGATTGGATACTATAGGTCAGAAAGACGGTCTCACTGCTGGACAGCTTACATCCATAAGGAACTGATTGTGCAGCTACAGGAGTGGAGAGCCGGCTGTCAACGTTGGCCATACTCTCCACTGAGAAGGCAGGGACACATTATTACCATCCCAGCCTTCCCAGTGCTTAGTGAGGGCTGTATATGCAGATGGACAGAGAGCCTGGCGGCTTATCTTCTCGGCAGTCGTGTGATCGTCGGGGCTTGGTAGCTGCGGATGCTGCTGGGTCTTCTGAGTCGGAGATCAGCTCTGCAGTGACTTCAGGAGGTGCATTTTCCCTGTAACGGGCTAATTTATCCATTCTAGTTACAAATGGAAATCTGCAAAAAAGTGATGTGAAAATGCCCCTCTGGAGGTCTCTTTCAGGGGGCACAATATGTAAAATAATATGTAAAAAAAAATAAAAAAAAAAAAAATAGCCCAAACAACTTTTAACCCTACCAATAACAACATGAACACTTTAAATCCCATATATATATACACTCACCGGCCACTTTATTAAGTACACCATGCTAGTAACGGGTTGGACCCCCTTTTGCCTCAGAACTGCCTCAATTCTTCGTGGCAAATAGAATTTCCACAAGGTTTGGTTGGCAACGATCTCAATTGTTAACCAAGGGAGCCCCAAAGAGTGCCAAGAAAATATTCCCCACACCATGACACCACCACCACCAGCCTGAACCGTTGATACAAGGCAGGATGGATCCATGCTTTTCAAGTTGTTGACGCCAAATTCTGACCCTACCATCCGAAAGTCGCAGAATAAATCCGAGACACGCATCAGACCATGCAACGATTTTTCCCAACTTCTACTTCCAATTTCGATGAGCTTGGGCAAATTGGAAACCTCATTTTTCTGTTCTTAGCAGAAAGGAGTGCAACCCGGTGTGGACTTCTGCTGCTGTAGCCCATCTGCCTCAAAGTTTCGCCGTACTGTTGCGTTCAGAGAATGCTCTTCCTTGCCTACCTTGGTTTTAAAACGGGTGGCTATTTGAGTCTCACTGTTTGCCTTTCTATCACAACTCGAACCAGTCTGCCCATTCTCCTTTGACCTCTGCATCAACAAGGCTTTTCCGTCCCACAGTACTGCACTCACTGGATGATTTTTTCTTTTTCCGGACCATTCTCTGTAAACCCTAGAGATGGTTGTGCGTGAAAATCCCAGAGATTCAGCAATTTTCTGAAATACTCCATACCAGTCCCTTCCTGGCACCAACAACCAAGGGCACAACGTTCAGAAAGCACTAAAATCACCTTTCATCCCCATACTGAGGCTCGGTTTGAACTGCAGGAGATTGTCTTGACCATGTCAACATGCCAAATGCACTGAGTTGCCGCCATGTGATTGGCTGATTAAATTAAGTGTTAACGAGCAGTTGTACAGGTGTACCTAATAAAGTGGCCGGTGAGTGTATATATAAACGTCCATAATGGAAAATGACGCAAAATTTATTTTAGCGGCACCTTTGTTTTAAAAAAAATAAATACTAGAAGTTTGATGAACTTAAAGGGAATGTGTCATCAAAAAATTAAAATATGTGTTTAACTCACGTTTTTTATTTAAACACATTTTTTAAGAATTTTGTTATATATTATTTTCATATCACTTAAATATTTTTTTTAAAATAATTCTTAAGTCCTGCATTTTCACTTTGGCCAACTAGGCTTTGTTTGCACAGCTTTCACAGCAGTTAGAAAGATGCTTAACAGCAGCTTCATGCACATAGATCTTAAACTGTCTCTGTCCCATAACTTCAATAGGACAGTTTTTCTAGTCATGCCGGCTGTGTGACCTGGGGAAAGAATCCATGTGCAGGGAGGAGGGTGGTGAGAGCTGTGACCATACGCCTCTTGTTGACTGGTGATTCCTGGTGTTATCTATTCACACTGGTGTCTCCTTTCAGTTGACCCTGGGGCTTGTTTTAATAAATGAACACACAGCTGAAAATCTTTATCTACAGGGCAGAAGTGTCAGACTGTTATCAGACTTAGTGGCCAATGTGAAACTGCAGGACTTAAGAATTATTAAAAAAAAATAGTTAAAGATGATAAGAAAATTAAAAATAAATATAACCAAAAGTTCTTAAAAAATGTGTTTAACATAAAAACGTGAGTTAAACAATAAGTCATTTTTGATGACACATTCCCTTTAAGTTTACTGTTTTCCGTCATATAACAAAAAATCAAATGTAAAAATGACAAATATAAAGACTAACGTATGGAAAATAGGCGGCAAAATTAGTAGAATAACAGAGTGGGGGGAAAAAAGGGTTCAAGACTGTATGTACTAAAGAAAAGCAGAATATGCCCAGTCTGGATGGTGGGCGGGGAGGTACTGGTTACACCATACTATACAACTCTGCAATGCACTGAAGAGATGTTCTCACTGTAGATTTTGTTGGCATCTAGGTCTGATAGGTGTAGGTCGCAAAGGTGGTTGTTGCTCGTCAGACCTTGATGGCATATCCTATTATTTTGCTACTGAAGTCTTCTGGTTGGGACACCCTTTTAACCTCTTAAAGGGGTTGTTTCACTACATGGATTCATCTCACCTCAGTCCTGTTTTCTTTGTTTCATTTTGAATTCAGGGGCGTGTTTACTGGCTTCTATTGGGCTGCAGTAGAAGCCAGGTCTGTAGCTATAGCAACCAGCGCTGGCAGCCTATCGGGAGATATTGAACAGGTCTGTAGCTATAGCGACCTGAGGAGCTGATGCAGCCCATACTAAGAGGGAGGGGATATCTCGGAATAGGTAGGACACTGATAAAGGACACATATTGCAAAGTGACTTGTTTTTGGAAGATCTAAAAGCAATCCTTGTAGTGAGACAACCCCTTGAACTGTGCTCCAATTATGTGCCTTTATTACCAGCAAGCTTCTTTCACTTCTCTAAATGTTGGAAAAGTGGTAATATCAGCTGTGTTTTAACTCCTGTCACAGTCCTTCGACCCTCAAAATTATTTCCATTATGTTCTTATTTTTCGGCGGGGGCTGTCTTATATTAGGGAATTCAACAAAATCTCTCTTACTTTCGGGGTGTCTTATTTTCGGGGAAACACGGTATCCACAAGACTTCACACACATTCATTGATTACTTACTTGAAACACCTTTCTGAACAATTTAGAGAACTGAAAGAAGCTTGCTGGTAATAAAAGCAGTTTAATTGGAGCACAGCTAAAACTGCACCAAAACTGCGCTGTGTGAAAGCTGCCTTACTTCCCGGAGGCTGTTGTTCAGATTGGCTGCACCTGTCATGAGAATTAAGACTGTTCAGTGCTACAGCCAGGATGGACAGAGCGGCCGCTGCAAGTGAACGGCAGGGTCTGGAAGGGAAGTATGATTTTTATCTTCTATTGTTAATCATACCCCGATGGACCAACGAGCTTTCTTAACTCCTGGAGCCCCCCTTTTAGGTCTGGTGCTTAAAGGAGTTGTCTCATTACAAGCTTTCAGCCCACATCAATTTTTTAAAGCAAAGGATTTTTTTGAATTCAGGGGCGTGTCTTCTTCACGCCTCTTCTCCTCCCTCTTCCTCCCCGTCCCCTCAGCACACAGTCAGCTCTCCTCCATAACTTCTATACAGCAGCAAGCAGGGGGGGGGGGGGGGGGGTGGGGGGGGGGGGCAGTGATGCTGCCAGAGTTAACCCTTGTGTGCCTGCCTAGAACTTCTGCAGGCATCTAGGATCAGCAGTATTGGGCTGATCTATGAGTGTGTAGAGGTCAGTGGATGCTAATAGCAGAACAGATGGATGCAAGTGTTCCCTATAAACCCTATGCTTAGCTTACAATCTCCACAATCCCAGCAACAAACAGACCTGTCAGAACAGACACAGGGAGAGCTGAGAAGTGTTACTTATACTCAGGATGGGTGTCACTAGTACAGCAGAGCATGAACTGTTCACATGCCCCCTGACTGTAAAGTAATTATTATAGTTACAGCTCCACATACACATCATTGATTATAGTAACACACAGGTTCACTGCTGTCACATCATCTGTTGTAGAGAGCAGGAGGAAGCAGGCACACACAGGGTTTAATCCCAGGCAGCATGGACACAGAAGCCAGAGTCGCTCCCTCCCCCCTCCCTCCACTACAGAACATTCTGTGGGCGGAGGGACTCCGCTCAGAACCCTGTAAATTCTGAAAGGTGATGATTCATATCAGACCTGAATAGCCGTGAGATAAGGATCAACAGTTTGGCTCTATAGTCATTTGAGAACTGATGTACTATCTACTAACAGGGCTAGCTTCAAAATCAGTAGGACATTTGTAATGAACATATATTGCAAAGCTGCTTGTTTTTTTAAAGATCTTTTAATTAAAACCCAATCATTGTAACGAGACAACCCCTTTAAGGGGTAAATAAGTGCAGTGCGCTGCCCCTAGTGGTGACTGCAGGGAGCATCTTACATGTCTGTGATTCTGCAGCATTGCTCCAGGCTACAGGAACATCCCTTTGCCTTCTTTAGCTGCTGGGTCTAAGTTAATCTGAGCCCGGAGGCAGTGATCACTTCCACGGAGCTCGGCGGCCGACGCCCCAGTAGACGGTAGCAGCACCGTCCAGGCCTGGTCAGCATTGTTGTAACACACAGATTTCCATAGCCTTGTGGTTTGCTGTATTGGTCGGTGCAGCTTGGGCTACTCTGTGCTTCCCATACTTGTTGCTTATGTGCCTGCGTCTCTCCCTCCAGGGCACGTTTCACAGTCAGCAGGCTTTGGAGTATGGAACGAGGTTAGTGGGAGGCGTATCTCCTGGCAAAGGGGGCAGTTCCCACCTTGGCTTACCAGTCTTCAACTCTGTGGCAGAGGTAAGTGCCCTGGCGAATTACAATTACATTAGTAAGTGATGGTTTAATACTAGGCTATGCCCGCACCTGCTGATCGCGGGGATCCAGCTGCTCCTGTACTGGTGTAACCTGCACAGTACAAGGCCGCAATTTCACTTAAAATCACAAATTTACTATAAGAGGGGCCATACTGCAGGTCCCTGAACAGATGGTGGCTGCGAGCGATGCTGGACAGGCTCGGGTCCCTTCATTCTTAGAGTATGTTCACACTGGGTAAATTTGGCGCGCATTTTGCTGCATATTTGCGCTCTAATACGGGCAAGGTGCACGCTGAAATTACGGTAATCCATAGCTCTCATAGAGAAGTATGGATTACGCCTCCTCTCCCCGCTCCGTGCAATACGCCGCGGGGGGAGATAAGTAACATGTCAAGTATTTGCGGCGAGTACGCGCCGCGAGTAATGAATGTCAATGGGGTCGGTGGCCCCTCCCCCCTCACACACACGATTTACTGCGGTGCATACTGTATGCGACACAGTACACCGTGTGAACATACCCTCATGGTTAGGTGGATTCCAGAGGTCAGACCTCCTCCAGTGCTGGTGTTATGGCACATGCTAGTGTTAAGCTGCAAGAACACTGTGGTCATACATGGGCTTCATAGGGGTGACTATTTTGCCTACGGTCGAGGTGGGAAGGGGGGGGGGAAGCAGGTGCCTGCGGTCGAGGCGGGAAGGGTGGGGGAAGCAGGTGCCTGCGGTCGAGGCCCAGGAGGGGGGGGGGAAGCAGGTGCCTTCGTCGATAGCAGGAGGGGGGAGGGGAAGCAGGTGCCTGCGGTCGAGGCGGAAGGGGGGGGGAAGCAGGTGCCTGCGGTCGAGGCGGGAGGTGGGGGGGGGAAGCAGGTCCCGGCGGTCGAGGCGCGAGGGGGGGGGGGGGGAGCAGGTGCCTGCGGTCGAGGCGGGAGGGGGGGGGAAGCTGGCGCGGTCGAGACTATGGCTTTGTCCACCTCTATCGATACCAGATGTGTCTGAGGATGGATACCACTGGGAACCTAGCTACAGGTGGTGCTAGTCTACCTGTCTGATCTCGTGTCATATGGAGGTATCTGTGGAGACTGTGGTAGATGTGAAATACCCAAAGTTGACGGTCATATAAAAGTTCCTTCTTTACCTAAATCCAAGTATAAAAGATTTAAATCTTCTCCCTAACCAAATTATCTTCCCCTACTCTAGACCAAATATTTTGAATATACCAAATTCTCCTATAAACCCCTCCACTTTGCTAGACCAGAGAGGGATCCCATATTAATACTTAAACTGTGCTAAGCCACCGAGGAATCCTATATTGACCCCTCCACCATCCTAGGTCACCAGAAAATCCCATATTAACCCTTATACTATCCTAGACCACCAGGGATCCAAGATGACCCTTTCCACTACTCTAGACAGCAAGGAGATGCTGACTTGATGTAAAAGGATATTTTGTTTTTTTGTGTGCATCTATTTCTCAAGAAGTCAAGTATTTTTGCTATCTCTTTCACCTGTAGGAGAGCGTCTCTTTCTAACCAGCAACCTCTGCTTTTGTACTTGTAATATTGTATTATTTAATTTTCCCCTCAGGCCAAGGCAGCAACCGGTGCCTCCGCCTCTGTTATTTATGTGCCTCCACCCTTTGCTGCTGCTGCCATTCATGAAGCTATTGATGCCGAGGTGCCCCTGGTAGTGTGCATCACTGAAGGAATCCCCCAGCAAGACATGGTCCGGGTCAAACACCGTCTCCTCCGCCAGTCCACCACCAGGCTTATAGGACCCAATTGTCCCGGGGTCATCAATGTGAGTTACCCGAGGGATTGTGAGGCAGTGTTAGGACTGTTCTAGATGTATTTTCGTACTGTTATACTTTTGGGCTTTACATGTAGTTTGGGGGGGTGGCTTTACATTTGTGACCCGGGGGGTTGTTGGTAGCTGCAGTTTGATTGATCAGATATGAATCCACATGGTCCATGGGTTGAGTCTGGGATTACAGTTTTAGCCTTGTTTGCTTTATTCTACATGCTTTTAGTATTAAAAAAAAAATGAAGTAAGTCTCTCCCTTCTTGATAAATAGAGCTTCCATAAAGGTTGGTGCTTTTTATTTTTTTGCATACAAGATCTCCAAGACACCCTATGTTGCCACAGAGCTAAAGGGGTTGTCTCATCTCAAAGTTCCATAGGATGCATGAATGAAATAATGCTGCTTTGCTCTGTAACTTACTGGTCGAGCTGTCTGTAATTAGCATATAAGTTCTGTATATTCAGACTTCTACTAATTAGATAAATCTCATGCTGTCAGGACCAGGGATGCTTCTGAAGTTAAGTAAACAGCAGTAATTACTGTCTTTTGTCTGAAAGATCAGATAACAAACAAGCTCTCACTGTCTGGATTTCTATGCTGCCCTGACCTGTGTGATGACATCACTCCCTGCTATCATATAGAACAAACAGCAGGGGATAAAGAGTACACAGGTCACTTGGGGGAACCTGAGAGAGCACAGAAGGTGATAAAATCACTTGTAGCTCCTTAAAAAAAAATAATAAAAATGAACGCAATATATTTGGAAAACGTCTTCATTTAGTGTTCCCTACACGTTGAAAGCTGATCTTTGTAGCGAGACAACCCCTTTAAATAATGAGAATGGTCTGCTTCTCCCATAGCAAGGATCCAAGCTACATAGTCTAGGGTCAACTAGAGGGCTGTGTCCAGAAAATTAGAACAATTTTGATTTTATGTTTTTTTTTTTTTTTTTTTCTGGTTTTATGACTTTTACTAATTGCTTTTTATTCATGTTATGTTTTTACTTTTCAATTTGTCTTCAAGCCTGGAGAATGTAAAATTGGCATCATGCCTGGCCATATTCACAAAAAAGGAAGGATTGGTAAGTGAAGGAGATTCACTGGTTACATTTGACTTTTTAACTTCATGCTTCGTATTTTCAGGGTTTCTGGTATAGACAGTGAGGAAAATAAGTATTTGACACACTGGCAACTTTGCAAGTTTTCTCACCTTCAAAGAATGGAGAGGTCTGCCATTTTTTTTTTGTAGGCGAACTTGAACTGTGATAGACAGAATCTAAAAAAAAGATTTTTTTTTTTTTAGTAATCAATTTGCATTTTATTTGATACAATAGAAAAACGGAACTTAACATTTGGTACAGAAAACTTTGTTTGCAATTAAAGTGAACCTGTCACATAGGTTATGCCCCACTTGCTGAGGACAGAACAGGGTAGTGACAGACCTGCTGTTTCCAGCGCTGTGCCCCTTATTCTGTAAGATGCTGTAGTTTTCGTGTATTTAATGCTCAAATCTGCAGTTTTCAGCCAGAAGAGTCATTCAAAGAGTCATTCAAAGAGTCAGTTGTTTCAAACTCTGCCCATCTGAGGCTAGCCCCGCCCACCTCAACTGATAAAAATATTACTTTGAATAGGTAAAAACATGTGAATAACTGTTGGTGGGCGGAGCTAGCATTTGGTGGGTGGGGCTAACACCTGCTCATGAATAAGATTTGAGGGGTAAATGCTCTAAAACTACAGCATCTTACAGTATAAGGGGCACAGCGCTGGGAACAGCAGGTCTGACACTAGCTTGTACTGCCCTTGCTAACGTCCCTTTAAAGGTCAGAGGTTTCCTGTAGTTCTTGACCAAGTTTTCCCACAATGCATCTTCTCTAGATGTTTCAGGGCAGTCACTGGGCTACATTTTGAGTTTCAGCTCTCTCCAAAGATTTTCGATTTGAGTTCAGGTCTGGGTTGCCCTGGCTGTGTGTTTCGGGTCATTGTCATGTTGGAAGACCCAGCTACGACCCATCTTCTCTTACTGAGGGAAGGAGAATGTTGTCCAAAACATCCATCCTCCCTTCAATACAGTGCAGCTGTCCTGTTTGCAGAAAGTATACTCAAAGTATACTGTTTCTACCTTCATGCTTCATGGTTGGGACGCTGTTCTTAGGGTTGTACGCATCCTGCTTCCTCCAAACATGGCGGGTGGGGTTGATACCAAAAAGTCCTTTTTTGGTGTTATTTGACCACATGGCCTCCTCTGGATGATCCAGATGGTTATTGGCTAACTTCAAATGGACCTGGACATGCGCCCTACAGGATTTTAATCCATGATGGGGTAGTATATTACTAAAAGTAATCTTTGAGACTGTGGTCCCAGCTCTATTCAGGTTGTTGACCAGATCCTCTCAATTTAATTCTGTGCCGATTCCTGACCTTTCTCAGAATCATCCTTACCCCACGAGGCAAGATTTTGCATGGAGCCACAGACCCAGGAAGATTGACAGTCATATTGTTTCTTCCATATTCCAATAATTGCGCCAACAGTTGTTGCCTTCTCACCAAGCTGCTTGCCTATTCTCCTGTAGACCACCCCAGCCTTGTGTAGGGCTACAATTTTGTCCCTGGTGTCCTTAGACCCAGGGCTGTGGAGTCGTGGAGTCGGAGTCGGTGCCTATTTTGCAGGAGTCGGAGTCGTCATAAAAGGGACCGACTCCCAAAATATATAAGTTGGTCCAGTTAGTTCGATGCAGTGCAAAGAGCAAGAGGAATTGGGTCCGGCCAGTGCTACTGCTCCCATATCTTCAGCCTCATAACATGAGGAGTGTAATTGATGACATGGAGCAGGCACTGCCCCAGGGGAAAAGATTCTGCTCCCATGGCAAACAAATTTCAGCAAAATTTTTCACCTGTTTTCAAAGAAGTAGAAGAGTTCAACCATTCATCAGACCTGACTGTGGCTGAGGCAATTCCTTTATACCCTGACATTGTTAGAGATGTTGCCCCCCTTTGGGCACCGCTTTGCCCCAACCAAGTTAGTGTAGAGAGGCCGTTCTATAGCCTTGAAATAATGAGATCAGATATGAGGTCATGTATGCAGGATCTGATGGAGGTATTATTTCTCTGAACAAATTCAGAGACTCCATGAATGTTCTTGCAGTGTTTTGCATATTTACAATTTTTTTTTGTGTTCTAAAGTCATATTCAATAAATAGATTTTACACTGATAAGCAAAAGGGTAACAATGTTTTTAACTTGTGACTTTCAGGCTCCATATCTCACCATCCACGACAGCTTTGTACATGAGGCTAACTGTAAATTTTATATGCAGTCGTCTTACCTATCTTATACATAAATGTGACCTGCAAGTATTGAGCATCTGCTCAGTTCTGCAGATTCTTTCCTGTAACTGCATTGTTAATATTTTGCTCCTAAAAATCTAAATGTTAATTTGTATTTTTTTAGTATTTGGGAAATCCACCTCTGGCTTTCAGCTCTGCCTGAATCCTTCTGGACTCTGGATCAGATTCAAGCATGTCTTGACCAAAATCTGATCCCAGGTCTCTTCTACACATTCCCAATGTTGGTGCAGACTGAACTTGGATACAAATACAGCTTTTTCTTCAACTCTACCCACAAGTGTTCAAAAGATCAAAACATCGTTACCCTTTTACTTGTCAGTGTTTGTTCTACCTAAATAGCTTGATTATTGTATCATAAGGTGGTAAACAGCCTGATGTTACCATTTTACTATAGTAAAGTTATCACTTAAACATGCGCCGTGTATGAGGGAGTCAGGAGTCGGAGGTTTGGGAAATTGAGGATTCGGAGTCGGGGCTTTGGCTTGCCGACTCCACAGCCCTGCTTAGACCGCTCTTTGGTCTTGGCCACGGTGGAGAGGTTGGAGTGTGAATGAGTGTGGACAGGTGTCTTTTATACAGGTAACAAGTTCAAACAGGTGCAATTAATACTGGTAATGAGTGCAGAGTAGGAGGACTTCTCAAAGGAAAACGAACAAGTCTGTGAGATCCAGAATTCTTGCTGGTTGGGTTGGTTAACAAATATTTCCTTGCTGGTTGGTAGGTGATTAAATACTTTATGTAATAAAATGCAACTTAAGTATTTAGAAATCATACAATGCGATTTTCTGGATTTTTTTTTTTTTTAAGCTCTGTCTCACATTTGAAGTGTACCTAGAATAAAAATTACAGACCTCTCCATTCTTTGTATCAAATCACCAGTGTATGAAATACTTATTTTCCTTACTGTACTTGTGTAAATGCTGTGCACCGGTTGTGAGAGCCGTTGGCCCCTCTCCCATCTTCTCCACTGTCCGCCACATCCTAAATGAATGAAGTCTACACTTTCATTGTCGCTTCTCCATTCAGTCTTTATCTGGATGATTCGCTTAACCACTTAGATGCCGCAGCCAAGAGCAACTGCAGCACCTAAATGATTTTACATGGGAATGTGACAATTTCTGTACAAAAAAAAAATAGTTTGCGTCCTTACATGACGTAAGCCGGTCTCGCTGATCTTTAGACAAGGAAAAAGGGGCGTTGCAAGTTTCAGATTCTGGGTGATTTACGCTTCAGTGCTCTCCTGACATCATCATGCTGCAAGCTTGCTCGTGAAGGTAAATGAAGAGCTCTTAGAGCCATTTTGCTTCTGAAAGAGAGTTTGCAGCACAGCCACACAGCAGTGTGGGAAAGGTTTTTAAAACTGAGTATTTTGAGCGAGTGAACGAGGTCTGCGAGTGTGGTTTCCTTAAAGTGTGTTTTTCTTTTAAATGTGGGGACTTGAGATTGAGAGCCTTTAGATTTGGAGAGTTTAGAGGGGACAGAATTGTATTACTTATTATAATTGTATTTGTATATCTTTTTGGTAACATCCCCATGAGTTCCATGTTTGACAATGCTGTCCAGTGCACAACCTGTGCAATGTATGCCATCCTTGAGCAACAGTTCGAGGGAGCATACTGCTGTGCAAGATGTGTGCACACTGCACATTTAGAAACCCGTATCCTGGATCTAAAGAGGGAAATGGCGACACTGAGATCCATTGCCAACTTGGAAAGCGAGCGGCTGCCCACTGGGCAATCACTCGCAGGTGTTGATGTGGGGAGGGTGGTAGCATGGAGGTGCAGGAACATAAGGCAGCTAGATTGGTAACAGTAAGAAAGAAGGGTAGAGAGAAAGGTGTCAGGGAGGCTAGTCCTGAACTGGTACACTCCAACAAATTTGCAAGATTGGCAGATGAAGGGGATATCGGCTCAGAAATAGCATTGCTGCAGCAAGACACTACCCCTGTCTGCTCCAGTAAGATGGGGAATAGGAGTGCAGGTCAGGCTAGGGCAGGTGCTAGTAGTTGGGGACTCCATTATTAGGGGCAGACAGGGAAATCTGCCCAAAAGACCGGGATGTCGAACAGTATGTTGTTTACCTGGGGCCCGAGTTCGACATTTTCGCGGATCGGGCTGACAGATTGCTGGGTGGGGTGGTGAGAGAATCCAGCTGTCATGGTCCACATTGGCACCAATGACAAAGTTAGAGGTAGGTGGAGTGTCCTTAAAAATGATTTCAGGGATTTAGGCCAAAAGCTCAGGGCAAGGACCTCCAGAATAATATTTTCAGAAATATTACCTGTTTCACGAGCCACACCAGAGAGGTAGCGGGAGATTAGAGAGGTGAAAAAAGTGGCTCAAAAATTGGTGTAGGAAAGAGGGATTTTTAGTTTTTGGAGAATGGGTGATTCTGTCTTGGTACGGGTTTTGACCAACAAAAAAAAAA
>JAODAL010019079.1:0-72981 GCA_025379985.1 Phyllomedusa bahiana
TACCACAGGGGGATTTGGGAAAAAGGGGGCAACCCCGAAAGGTGATAAAAATCCGGTGAAGTGTATAGTTCCTTAACAAAAAAAAAAGAACAACGAAATATATTTGGAAAACATCTTCATTTAGTGTTCCCAACATGTTGAAAGCTAATCTTTGTAGCGAGACAACCCCATTAATATAGTTTTCGTTATGTTGTACTACCTTTAAAAAAAGTTAAAAAAAAAAAATGGCTGTGCAGCCCCAGTAATGTGTTTTATGCTTCCATCATTGGAGCCTCACAAAGCTTTGTCTTTTCTTTTTTTTTCTTCGCAGGATTAGCTGTTGCGTTTATTGGTACCAGTTTGGAATGGAATGCAATAGAATGATAATTTTTTCACCAAAAAAATACTGTAATTTTGGCAATAATGTATTTTTTTTACAGCAAATATACAATTTATTGACGCTTACCTCCCATAAGATGTATCAGATTCAGGCAGTCCAAAAATATCCTGTTGGTGACAATTTAGAAAACCTAGTTGAAATCCAGGCAAAACTAACATGTTTTTCAGATAATAAAAGATTGTGTTTTTATGTTTTTTTTGGTCCTGGAGAACAACGTTCTATTATTTGAAACATATTTTTTTGCAGTGTTTACTAGGTGGGATAAACAATATGACATTGTATTAGACAGGACTTTCACGGATATGGCCATACCAATTATGTTATTTTTAATATGATAAATGGGTAAAGGTTTTTTTATTTTTTTTTTAGATTTTGAAACTTCTAAAATTATTTTACAGTAATTTTTATTTGCCCTAGGGGATCTGAACATGCCATTGCTTGATTGCTTGTACTATACACTGCAGTACTTATATATTCACGTTTCATCACATGAAAGTCGTTTCAACACAACTGTTGATTTTTATTTGGCTTTTATTTCTGATGGGTTTTAAGCCCACGAGAAGTTGAATGCTCTTCTCATTTCATTTTTTCATACATAGAACAACCTTTTTAATACATAGCTCATTTAGGGTCCTGTATTGCACCGAATTTAGGGTATGTTCTGACATTGCAGTTGCAGCATGTCTTTAAAAAACACATTGCCCAAACTAATTTTTCTGGTAAATTGTGCACCCATTGGCCACAGCGTGTGGATTTGCTTTCTTCCACATTGGAATATTCCCTTAGAAACCCCAAAAGAGCGCAAAACCAAAGGAGGACATGTATGAAAACTGTCTTGGTGTTAGACTTTCTTTGTTGCCCATAGCAACCAATCAGACGCCCTTTCATTTTTTTTGAGCCTTATGAAATGAGAGGGGCGCTCTGATTGGTTGCTATGGGCAACAAAGAAAGTCTAACACCTAGACAGTTTTCATACATGACGCCCAAAGTGTATAAATATATAAATTCTTCATTATTACAAGACATAAAAAGATTTGAAATTAAAACTGAAAAAAAAAAACTCTACCCACAATTTCCTCGGTGATATCCAGGCAATAGTTATATTAACCAGTTCTTGACTCATCCAGTTATCCCCTTTCCTGACCTAACACATTTTACTTTCCTTAGTACAATTAGGTTGGAATGTTATAACTATTTGTCACACGCGGTTATTCTACTAATTTTTTCCTGTGATATGTTATGCTTTATTTCTTTGTAGTTTTTAAATTAGATTTTTATTTTATTTATATTTAGAATATGAGGGAAAAATAGGAAAAATAAAACAAAAAATAAAACAAATCAATTTTACTTTATTAACCCCTTAAGGACCTGGCGTTTTTTTTTTGTTGACACGTTCGTTTTTCCCTCCTCGCCTTCCCAGAGCCATAACTTTTTTATTTTTCCACCTACATAGACTTATGAGGGCTTTTATTGTGAAGGACAAGATGTACTTTCTATGGTGTTATTCACTGTACTGGGAAACCGCAAAAAAATTCCAAGTGGGACAAATTGTGAAAAAAAAACGTACTTTCGCCATGTTTGCGGGTGTTTTGCTTTTACGCCGTTCAATTTTCGGTCAATACAATGTGTTCTCTGTATTCTACAGGTTGTTACGCATCCGACAATATCAAACATGCAGGGTTTCCGTTATGTTTTGGTACTGTAAAAAAAATTCCAAACATTTTCTATTTTTGACATTTGCGCCGCGGCGCCATTTTGTGCGGCCAATAACTTTTTTGTACTAACACCTACGGACGTCAGTAAGGGTACATTTTTTGCGGGCTGAATTTTACTTTTTATCGCTAGCAGTTTGGAATGCATGCGACTTTTTTGATCACTTTTATTCCATTTTTTAAGTGACGTAAAATGACCAAAAAACGCAATTTTGGCGTTTGGAATTTTTTTTCTTCTACGGTGTTCAGCGTATGGGATAAATGATGTTATATTTTTATAGATCAGACTTTTTCAGACGCGGCGATACCAAATATGTGTAACTTTTTTATTAATTTATTGTTTGTATTTGTAAAATGGGGAAAGGGGGGTGATTTGAACTTTTAATACTTTTTTTTGTACTTTAAAACTTTATTTCTTTTTTTTAACTTTAACATTGAGCCCCCCTATGGTGCTTGACCACTAGGGGGCACAATCTTTAATACAGTCTAATGCATTGTATAGACAATGCATTAGACTGTACCAAGATGCCTGCAGCCGGAAGTGGGGCAAACCAGGACATGGCAGTGATGGAGGCCTTCACAAGGTTTCCTGCTGCCATATCCAGGCGTCGGATCGCTGCAGTTATGCTGCGGAGATGCCGATCGTCCTGAAGATCGGTACGCGGCACCGATCTTCATTCATTTAGGCACCGTGGCCATCTTTGCCGCAGCGCCTAAGGTGTTAAACAGCGCGGGTGGGCGACGCTGTCCGCTCGCGCTGTACCTTCCGGGTGTTAGCTGCGATCAGCCACTAACACTCGCCAGCTGTGCGGGGGGGGGGGGGGGGGGGGTCGATGAGCGATCCTCCTGCAAAGCCCCTTACCGACCCTGGGACGTACTCATACGTCCAGGGTTCTTAAGGGGTTAAAAAAAAAATAATTCTAGCACTTTTTCCATCACATACATTTAATAGGTGATATAAAGTTTATAGGATCATCAAGGGCGGGACATTATTTCATGTATGTCTTATTATTATTTTATTTAAACATTGTGTAAAGACCTTCGGAGAGCATTTTCAGATGACTTTTTTTTGGGCTGATTTCACCTGTGACTGCGGACAATATATCAGCCCCTGTTATATGGGAAAGAAAGGGGGAAAAACACTCCTGAAAACACTACAGAGCTAATCTCGGTCTGATTAGACCCAGCAGCATCTGCAGGGACCAAGCCGTAACAGTCACAAGCAGGAAGTCAGGAGGCTCATCGAGCGATGTATATGCAATGATCAGGAAGGCAGGGACAGTAATAAGTCATCCCTACCTTCTCAGTGAAGAGCCAGCTAACACTGACAGACAGCTCTATGCTCTAATGTCCATAGAGAGTTAGATGTCAACTGCCCAAATGTCTATAGTCAGTTGGCATCTAGTTAAAGTACTAAGTCAAACAATCATAACATCAATGTTAAAAGCGTAATAAAGTATTATAGTAAAAATCAAAACTACATTAAGACGCAGGCAACGTACCCCTCTCACCATTCCCTCACCATGGTCTGACTGAGCAGGCCTCAGAGGAAAAATATGAAGATGCTCAGCTCTAGAGAACTCCTTGAAATGTTATAATTTATTTTAAGGGTCCATCCTAACTGGTTAATCCCTGCCCAATCCCTGTGTATAGACATCAAAGAATAGAGGGATCCCTCTCCCATTGGACAGAATGGAGAGCCATCAGAAACATAGGCTCTCACTTGGGTCCACTTGGTTGATGCCAAAACCTTCTTACCACTTCATTGACTGGACACCTTGCAATACTGCATTTTGACTGCTGGTGAATGGAGGACTACCTGCAGTTTTGCCAAGAGACCTTAATTGGACTTTTTCCTTAGAAGAACAGGTTGTCCAATTGCAACTCTTTCAATTAATTGATTGTTTCTAATATCCAACATATGGGAAATGAGTTGCACTTCAGTGTATTGGAAACTTAATTTAACTACAAAATTTTGAGACCCATCTATGGGAAGCTCCATAAAAACGTAAGATGTCACTCAAACATGTATCACCTTATACCACAATGCAATTAGCATCCCTATTAACTGTCCTTCAAAATTACTCTTTAAAGACGGGGTAACTCTCAAAATAACTTCTGTCACCACCAATTTTAAAAATATTTTTAGACAACCACCACAACTAAATCACTTTCTACTACAATGCTGTTAGCATCCACTTATAACTGTAGCAATACTGGCTAATTCTAAAAATGACTGTTTCAGTACCGGTTGACTCTCAAGATCACTTTAGTCCTAATATTTCGAGACAGCCACACCACCACAACTATCTCATTCTATTATAGTGCTGGCATCACAACTTAATAAAGAAAGGGATACTGGTTGACTCTCAAAACAACTTTTGGGATCCCAAAATATTAAGGCAATTCCAACCCCGCACCCCACCCCCACCACCACCAAATTGCTTTCTACTACACTGCTTTTAGCACCCCCTTATGAAAGCAGCAGAACTGTCTGACTTTCAAAATTACTATTTTAGTATTGGTTGAGTCTCAAAACAATAATTTGGGTACCCAAGATATTAAAGGGGTTATCTCACCATGCTGTTTGGGAGAACCACAGGAAGCTTCAGACTCACAGTTTCTGGTTAGGATGTGGGTGCTTCTATAGCAGTGACTGCCATATCAGCTCTCCTATTCCTAGCTGATCTTGTTATGTGACATGAGTGCAGGAGGTTTGTACTCTGTAGTGCACAAGGCGACAGAGCTCTAAAGGGTTGAAGCTTGTCAGTAACTAATGTAAATAAGCTCAGGTCTGTCAAGTTGAGGAACAGAGCAGGAAGTGAGTAATCATGCCCACCACTGCTTCAGCCTGTAAGAGCAGAGAGAGGTGGTTTGTAGCTTGTTTGCAAAAGTAAGAGACAAGATCTAGTCCTAACTCTGAAGAGAAGCAAAATAAAAAAGCAATGTACAGTATATGGTAATAATCTTTACTTACCTTTGCCTACATGTTTAAAGCTAATCAATCAAACGAGAAAATCCCTTTAAGGCTATTTCCCCTTCCCCCCCACTGCCAAATCCTTTTCTTTTACAATGCAATTAGCACCAACTTATAAATGTAGATGCACTAGATGACTATCAAAAAGACTTTTTCAAGGCCCTGACGATTTAGGACCACAATATTTTAGGAAAATGTACCTCACATCCCACCGAATCACTTTCTACTATATTCATTCATGAATTAACACTTTATAAATGTAGCAGTGCTATCTGACTCTGAACATAACTACTTCGGTACAGGTTGGGTCTCAAAATGAATTCTTCAAGACCCCAATAACTTGGGAACCCAACATTTTGAAACAATTTCCCACCCTTCCTTACCCCTCTCACCAAATCCCTATCTACTATAATAAAAGTCTCAGGACCAGTTTTTTCAATAATCAGATGGTCTGGACCATTGCTACCTTAAAGTCTCTGAATAATATCCACACCCCAAAATCAAAACAAAATCACAGAGAGTAGTAGGGAAAAAAAGGCCTTACCATAAAAATTATCTTTTATTAAACATTGTATAAAACCAAGGGACACTAACCCTAATTCACCCTCAATGAAACTAATACACCTGCCTACAGTAGGGTATTCGCCCCAATAAGAGCGATCCCACACTGCAACTAACCTATACACAACCCCAAACTCACCCTATCCGGTAGGAGATTAGTGTATGTCTACTGGCAAAAATGTATATATACAGAATCCCCTAAAGGGATTATTATTGGAACACCTGTCAAAATCACTCTATTAAATAATTTTACTATTGACCTAAAAATATAGATATCCAATTTAACACTCCACAGCTCGACGTGTTTCCCTACACATTAGTGGATTTATCAAGGAGTAAAAAAGTCAGGCCAGATGGTGTTAACAATATTGGTATACAACCACTATATATGAACAGATCCCCAATACCAATTGTAGACTCACACTCGTCCAGCCGCCATTTTGGACCAGCCTGGGGGTTACTTTAACTCCGGGATCGCCGCTTCTGTAGGCGGAATGGCACACTGACACAGGTCTTCCATTTAACACTGGCCTCAACCAGCTTTATTGAGGTTCAGTATACAGAACACAAACATAAATCAAATCCTCGGCCGTCTAGCCACTGATACACATTAACTGCGCCCCTCACTAACGTGGCCTATGCCTACTGCACGCCCACCAACACTTGTACCAGCCTCCACTGGTATACAGGCTTTCTCAAGGCAGCCACCTGCTTGCCTCAAGCCTGGGGGGTAAGAGCTCCTCTCACAGCTCCAAACTGCTGCTCCAACTTGCAGGGGACCACCCCCCGATTCCTGGAGAGCCAGGTTTTTTATAGCCATCCCGGGACTGGCCCAAAACCCGACATGGAATTGGAGTCTGGGAGTGGGAACAGCCACCCACCATCTGCAGCTGTTCGGGGAAGCCAACCCTATTTGGCTGGACTTTTAGCCATGCTGCATTACAGCTGTCAGAAACCCTAGTATTGTGACAGAAACAATTGGCCCCCCCCAACCAAGAGCCGCTCTTGGTAGCACGTCTCTACCGGGACAACTCCACCTCGTGGCGGAGACAGGCAACTACTCTTTGCTACTCTGTCACATATCCCTCCCCCCTGAAAAAGGCGTAGGACTTTGTCACCTTGTACCTTCCTCCAGGGTCAAAGCTCCTACTTTGGGGCAACATCTTCCTACATCCTTGGGGGCAGGGACAACACCTTTCCATGCACAGCTCAGCTGTGGGCTCACACCATGAAACTCCTCCCACACTGAGCAACTGACAGGTATAGCCAAATTACAACCAGTGGCGTAAACACATGCACAGTCTGCAACAATGTCACCACCTTCGTCGTATGCCAACATTCACAGGGCTATTCCTGACAACCTCACTATCAGCGCTATCAGACCTAGTAGCCTTTTCCCAACATAGGGTACTTGGCATTGTGCCAATGGGCAGTGTCTTCACTTAATTCGGGTTCCTGGTCTCCTATAAGCAAAAAGGCTCCTGGGTTAGTCCCCCCAACCACACTAGCAGCACAGGAAGCGTAATGCAGCACCCTCTGAAGGTTACTATCACCAGAGCCTCAGGGGGCACCTGAGACCAAACCTACTACCTGTCGGTCTGCAGGATCATAAAGAGACCCAACTTCTCTTCCTCACCAGGCCTCTGGTCCCCCCTGACCATCTCCTGTCTCTTAGGATCGATTTCAGCCTTAATTTTCTGAACCTGAAGCTCCGCCCCTTGGCTCCAGGCTGTCACATGGTTCCTACCAGGGGGATTTGGTCTACCTCACTGACCTCCTCAGTGATGATTTCCCTCCACTGCAGTAGGACGACTATGGCACCTTTTACCTCTGTGCCCCACCAAAACGGCTGGTCAATGCTCACCGGGTTATTGCCGAAAACTCCTACATCTAGGAGACCTCTTCTGATAATTCCCGCCTCCTTACCCGGGGGGTTCTAGTGTTGAGGACTTCTCTTCCCTCCATACACATGACTTACAGCAGTGGGAAGACCCTCTTCATGGCCTGTTTCCGTTTTTCCCTGCAATATCCTTGCATGACTACAGGGGTCACTGGCACTCACCTGAGCTTCACAGCCTGCCACAGGTATTTGACTTGTGGTGACCATCTTTGCAGGCCTACATATCCTTCAGGGGTCACAAACATGCATATTCTGTAATACAGACTTCATCACGACCAGTATGCATGCTAATAATTTCAGAGTTTCTATGGACAAAACCCCTGTAGACACTTTGTCCGCCATTATGACCTTACCTGGCACCTCACCATCTGGGGATTTAACCACGCCCCCCTCCCTTTTACTAGGGTTTGAGCATTTCAACCACCTCAGTAGTGTCAGCAGCTCACTCTCTCTGTCACTGCAGTATTTGTGACCACTGCAGTAAGAGCTACTGTGGGCGAGGGATACTCATCTGGGCCTTCTTCTGCTGGACTGGGGCAGCAGTCTTCTTCGGTTCAGGATTTAACGCCATCATCACCAGAATCCTATCTTTAACTTTAAGGTAGCTGGTTTCCTCAAGGGGCAAGCCACTATAAGCTCTCTGGGGTTTTCCAGTAAGACACGGCCCCAGGGCATCTACCCACTTGTCTGCTGGCAGTCTCTGGCGGACAGCAAACCGCTCAAAGACCGCAAGGTAGGCCACTTGGTCTTCCCCAGCAGTCATTTTCCGCATTGTGCCGTGCTTACTCATGGCAACAAGGGAAAAAAAAAAACTCAGCACAGTCTTTCACTACAGCACTCAGTCTGTTTGCGGGTGTGTCTCTCACTTTGAGCAACACTCTTCACAATTAGGCCTCCAGCCTTTTAAATCTCGCTGTGGCAAGACTTCACCTGCACACTTCAGGTACAACTTCGTGCCAAAACTGCGCCAACTCAATTGTGCCCATTACTGCCCGCATCCTCCACCAATTGTACCAGCCTCCACTGGTATACAGGCTTCCTCAAGGCAGCCACCTGCTTGCCTCAAGCCTGGGGGGTAAGAGCCTCCTCTCACCAGCTCCACTGCTGCTCCAACTTGCAGCTGACTCCACACCCCGATTACCTGGAGAGCCAGGCTTTTTATAGCCATGCCGGGACTGGCCAAAACCGACATGGAATCTGGAGACCTGGGACGCAGGAAAAGCCACCCACCCATCTGCAGCTGTTCCGGGGAAGCCAACCCATAATGGCTGGACATTAGCCATGCTACATACAGCTGTCAGCAACTAGTATTGCTGACATATAACAATTGGCTCCCCCCACCAAGAGCCAGCTCTTGGTGGCACGTCTCTACCGGGACAACTCCACCTCGTGACAGAGACAGGCAACTACTCTTTGCCACTCTGTCACACAATTCAAAAGTACCATGAGTCAAGCAATAAAAAAGATTATACTATATTTCTTGGTATTAAGAAAGAATTTATACAAATAACACATTACCTGCAGTAGTCCAAAGGTATAATCCAAAATATATAGATTGTATATACTCACAAGAAAACAGGTAGATACTTAGATGTAAAGGCAAAAGAAGTGCAAGAAAATACTCAGATACAAGGGCCACTATAGGTTTTAGGGAATCCCATGCTATGACCTCCTATGCCGGCCAGTGGATAGAGACTAATGGCACTAATTGTACTATAATACAATTAGCACCAAGGTATGAATGTAGCAGTACTGGTTGACCCTTATGACTTTTTTTTTTATTTCTGAATGACTCTTAAAATGGCTTTTTCATGTCTCCGAATATCAGAGACCCAATATTTTGTGACAGGCGGGCATTTAACCTTTCCCTTCACAGCCATCCCTTGGAATAGACTCCTTCCATTCGGCATCACTTATATGAAGAAAAGTAAGAACCACTCGAAGCAAATTTGGAGAGTAAAAGTTGTCACTTATTTAATTTCCTCGCGGCCAACTATGCTCAATGCTCAGTCCCTTGGGAATACATCTTTTTGAATATCTTCCACCCTTTCTTATATTTATTCAAATTCTTCTTTGCCTTGCCGGAATACTTTTCCTTGCTATACTGATCTTTAATAAAGACTCATACATTTCATATTAGTGCGACATCTCGTTTCTGACTTAGCCGGTCCATGAAAAAAATAAAGTCCGATGCAAAGGCGTAACCACATTTGCCCTTATCTGGTTTTATCTGTAAACAAAAAATTCAATCTGAACAAACATTTCTCGACACTTTAGTATTTCTTTTCTCGCATAGCAATCTTTTATGCGAGACAAAAGGGTCACTAAGAAACTGAGCGGAACCTAGAATTTTTATGCTCCTATTCCATCAGGTTTGTAATTGGAAATAAAGTGAAATCCTAAGGCCTGGAACCCTTATTTCTTCATAATGTTACACACTTAATTGCTCCTGTCATTTACCAACACGATTATGTTGTCTACAAATGGAGACAAATAATAGATTTTAGTACTTATGCAGAGACTTAAACTGCATGCAGAGAGCCACAAACTACACCATTAAACCGGAATTACAGCTTGAAGTCAGAAACAAAAATTTAACCCCAGTAATCATTATCCCCTCAAAATAAAAGACCACATGAGTCAGATTCAGCCTGAAATCCAATTTTTAACCAGCAGAGATTCAAAGCCTTTTATTATGTCAGCATGATAGTTTTGTTACAGTGAAAATCTCCAAAGGAAATATTTCGAAAACAATGTCAGCTAGTAAAATAAGGGGGGTGGGATGTACGAGGGGAAATCCAGTGTTTCAATTTAGGCAGCAAATTCCTTGTTTTCTGTGTCTTTTTGCTCAGCCAAAACTTTACAGTGATCATTTATTCATTCCTAGAAGAGGGTGTTCCTTAACTTAAATGATAGAAATAATAATTAATTTAAAAATTTCTTTACAGATTATTTACAAATCAGTGTTGGACTTAGGCGTATTTGGACTTTCACATGCAATCTAGGATATAAAATAAAGGCAAAACATTTGGTCATATACGCTTATTAAATCGTTTCTTAGTATTTAAAACAGCGTTTTTTGTTGTATATAGCTCGCTAGAGGAATTGCAGGATACAAACATAGTGGACTAATGTAAGTTAATTCTGATTTTTTTTTATTAATTTTGGACAGCAACAAATTCTTTCTTCTTTTGTCTTTTTACTTGGAAACTTTCAAGAAGGTGCACTTTTTCTAGTGGATGTCCTAATTTAAAGTGTAGAATACATAAGAAAGGGTATCCCCACACATAGACTTTATGGCATATTTGGATAGAAGGATTTTTTCCATCAAAGCCTTGATAGATTGGCCGAGTACCACCCATACTGAGACCAAGCAGCTTATCTCGGGAGCCGTGCCACTCAAAACTGTCAAGCTCAGAATGGATTCCATACACAGTTGCGCACGGACTTCACCATTTGGTCTGTTTCCTTATGGGGAGTGTCCTGTGAGTGCAGGGGAGTGGATTTGTTCGGACGTTGTATTATTATATTTAATTTATGTCGGTTTCGTACTCCAAAAAAAACTCCCCAACATGTAACCAAAAATAGAGATGTTGTGTAGCAAGTAGGCTACCGAAAGTGCCATCAAAATTCCATAGTGGGAAGAACCCCTTTAAATTAATTCTTTTTATACTGATATAAAGGTTGTGTTGACTTTTTCCAACCATTCTTTTATACTTCTCATTTGCAATATATCAAGATAAAAAAGCAAACATTGCCATGACAATCAATTGAACACACTTTTGTATAACATTACTGTGGTTAACAGACTGTCTAAAAACAGGAACTTTAGTATGTTCCTGGAATTCTACAAGTGAAAGTACAGAGATGAAATGATAAGTTTTCAATAAAAGGTTCAGAAAAATTCCTTGTTTCCTGTATTTCTTTTAACTCTACTGCAAACTTTACAAGGTGAAATATCTGGGGGGGTAGCTCAATAGCAAAAGTGTAGACAAGAATAACTTAAAATTCTTTACAAGTTTTTAAAAAAAACTCGGTGTAGACTGAAAGGGATTATTTTGGCTTCCATGCATCAAGGATAAAAATAACAAGTCTCAAAATTACAGTAACCTTGATTTAAAATCTGCTATCATAATTTGTGTGTACATCACCTATGGTTGCAGAGTACAAACATGGGACTAATTTTGAAATAATTTTTATATTAGTCTTTTAATAACAAACAAATTTCTTGTCTACGAATTGTCTTTTGCCTTGGTAAAACTTTCAAGGTGAACTTTATTCTATGGAACTGTCCTATGTATAGGTGAGCAGAATAATTAAAAAGTGGTGTACCACTACAGACTTTGATGACATAAACGATAGATAGTGCCATTAAAGTTTTTTTTAAACATATCGAGTATCACCTCATGACACCTGCAAGCTATATCATCAGTGGTCGGCTAGAAATGGAGAGAGATCCGCACGTGACAAGATTGAAATGACAACTCTCCATTATTCCGTTCCCTATCATTTTCGATGGTAGTTTGTCATCCCAGAGATGGAACCCACATCCTATTAGACTTATTGGCATAGTATATCAATATGCCCGACCAAATAGACTCGAATGAGTGAGGAAGTAACCCCTTTAAATTCAGTAATTTATACTGTTTATAATGAAGGTATTTTGTAGACTTTTTTTTTCAAACCTTTTTATTCTTCTCATGCATTTAAGATGAAAAAAAAACAAAGTTTGCCAAGTTGCCATTTATTGTCACTCTCGTTCTGACCATTGTTTGTATATACACAGTTTGTGGTTTAACAGACTGACAAACTGGGACTTAAATGTCATGGAACAACAATGGAAAAAATATGTCGATTTGTTTCAATTTAGGCAATAAAATTACTATGTGAACTAAGTGTAGAATAGATTAAAAGGTGTTGGCCCCCAAAACCTTATAGACTTGTATTGATAGCTAATCTAATTAGATATATCCATCAAAGACACTGAATAAGATGCAAACGTACCACCTTCTGAGACCGAATATATACGGCACTTATCTCGCAAGCATGCCCCTCCAAGGGCCTCAAAAACTGTCTAGCTCAGAATGAGAGTCCTCTACGATTGGCGTACAACTCTTCTATTCTGTTCTATGGGAGTTCTGAGTACAAAGGCAGCGTAATGTTTCGGGTCATACTCAGTACTCCCGCAGAATAATATTGGAGAATTCGTGCGCCAAGTCGACCTGCTCTCCAATCTGAATCTGACATTTTTCGGGATCGTCTTAGAGGTAATGTGGATCCGCAGAGGTGCTACCCGCATCTATAAGACTTTGTGGCAAGTCATTGATATCCATCAAAACACCAACGTTGTTCATTCCCATATACAAGCAGTTATATAATATACTGTTATAAAGGATCGTGTTGACATATTACAACCATTTTTAATCTTCTCATGCATCTCCAGATACAAAAAGCAACTTTGCCAATACAAAATGAAACACTTCTACCATTTTTTTGAATATAGCTCATATCACCTCCTATTGTTACACACATAACAAACTGGGAACTTTTGAGATGGAATTACAAGGAAAATATGTTTTTCAATATAGGCATAACATTTCCATGTTTTGTATTTCTTTTACATTTGCACAAACTTTCAAGTAAAATTTTCTGGGGTGTGTCCTATGCATAGGGTACAAACGAATGGTTGGGATTAACGTGAAAAACTTTGGCTTAATTTAGGCAGATAATTCCGCGTCTCTGTGAACTATTTTGCTCTGCAAACTTTTTAAATTGACCAGTTCTGGGGGTGTCCTAGGTATAAGTCTAAATAACTAAATTAAGTTTTTAAAAATTTTTTAAGGGTGAGTGGGATTTATAAACAAACAATTTTAATTCCCTTTCCTTGCATCTTAGATAAAAAAGCAACTTTATTAACAATTTTGACTAAACCCTTTTAGGGGCCGTTTACATGGCACAGGACAAATACCGTGGTTTGCGGAGAAAAGCCCTCCCCCTTCACATAGACTTGTTCATATTCCGTCCGAAAACCGGATAATGTTTTTCGGGGACCGCTGCACGGATTTTCCACTAAGGTTTGTGTAAAAGTTTTTCAGCCGCTTTACAGCCGGCTTTCAAAACCGAGAACCGGCTGAAAAACCATGCCGTGGGGACAAGCCCTTACTGTTTTCATACCTATGGTTACGGATTACAAACATGGGAAATCCCTTGTTCAATTTATGCAGCTCATTTTTTTTTTTATGTGTTTTTGCTCGGCAAACTCTCAAAAGTGACTTCTTATGGGGGTGTCCTAAATATAGGTGTAGAATAATGTGATGACTTTTTAAGAGTGTGTAAACTTTTGCAACCATTTTCATAAGATAAAAAAGCAACTTTGTCAACAACCTTGATTAAAATCTACTACTACCGTTTTCTGTATACTGGTCATATGCACATCTATGGTTACAGACTAGAGATGGGTGAATTTCTCAAAAATTCGATTCGGTGACTTCGCCGAATTTCCCGACAAAAATAACTTCGTTCCGAATTACTTCGGGACAAATCACGTTACAAATACCGATATATTTTCCAGTCTGCACAGAGCCTGCCGGTGCTGTAGAACGTTGTGCCATGCTTAATATATGCAAGGGAGCTTGGTTTGGTCTTCATACAATCTGATTTGTTTTAGTAGAACAACGCACTGACGCCGCTTGACTATAAAATTCCCTGGGCACTTAAGCGGGTCAAAAACTTGACCAAAAAACTGAAGGGGAATGTACCTGATAAAGTCATCCAGAAAAAGCTGGAAAAAAAACAACTGAGGGCTCAGGTGTTGGGCAACATCAGGTGAAAGAGTGTGGGAATTGACTTGCGGCAGCCACAGTCATCTGAGTACCAGACTGTGGTCACAATGAACATTCTGGAGTGGCAAAACCAGGAATAGGCCACAGAGTGGCACATATGACACAGTGTGTAGGTCATGGCATGCAGCACATGAGGTCAGACGAGTGGCAAAATTGACATCTAGAGTGTCAATAAAAGTAGTAGGCCCACAGAGGGCACAATGACACCAGTGTGTAGGTCATGGCAGAGCAGGCCACATGCACAGCATGAGGTCAGACAGTGGCACAAAGAGCACAGTTTGTAGGTCACGAGCATCAGCAGCATGAAGTCAGGTACAGTGCACAATGAACATTCTGGATGTGGCAAAAACAGGAGGTAGGCCACATAGTGGGACAATGACACAGTGTGTAGATGTCACATGGCAGCAGCCACAGCAGCAGCATGATTCAGACAGTAGGCACAAGTGACAGAGTGTGTAGGTCCACTGGCAGCAGCCACAGCAGCCGCATGGACAGGACGAGACAGTGCACAAGAATCAGAGCACAGTGTGTAGGTCACTGCAGCAGCAGCAATGAATTGCAGACAAGTGGCACAAATGACATACCGTGAGGTGGGCAAAAAACAAGGAGTAGGCCACAGAGGGTGGGACAATGACACAAGTGTGTAGGTTCACGGCAGCACCACAGCAGCAGCATGAGGTCAGACAGATGGGCACAATGACAGAGTGTGTAGGTCACAGGCAGCAGCCACAGGCCAGCCGCAGAGGTCAGACAGTGGGTCTACAGGCACAGTATGTAGGCTCACTGCAGGCAGCAGCATGGAAGGTCAGACAGTGGCCACAATGACAATCAGGAGGTGGCAAAAACAGGACGTAAGACCACAAGAGTGGCAACAATGATAACAGTGGTGTAGTCACCGGCAAGGCAGCCACAGCAGCAGCATAGGACAGGACAGATGGCACAATACAGAGTGTGTAAGGTACCACTAACAGCAGCCACAGCAGCAGCATGAGGTCAGACAGTGGCACATATGACAGAGTGTGTAGGTCACGGCAGCCAGCTACAGCAGCAGCATGATGTCAACACGTTGGCACAAAAACACAGTAGTGTAGGTCAACGGCAAGTGCCCATCAGCACATAGAGGACGCAGATCAGTGGCACAATGACATTCTGGAGGTGCAAAACAGTAGTAGGCCACAGAGGTGTGCACAAAGCAGCAAGAAGTGTGAGGTCCACGACAGCAAGTCCAACAAAACAGCAGCAGCATGAGGTCAGCCAATTAGGCCACAATGACCATTCTGGAGATGGCAAAAACAGTAGTAGGCCACAGAGTGGCACAAAGACAACAGTGGGAGGCATGGCAGGCAGCAGCATGAGGTCAGGCAGAGCAACAAATGACAAGTGTGTAGGTTGACCTGCATGCAGCACAATCAGCAGCAGCAGCAAGATTGACAGAGAGAGGCACAATGACCGAGTTGGATGTCACGGACACCACAACAGCATGCAGCAGCCATGAAATGTCAAAGAGAGGCACAATGAACAGATGTTTGAGGTGGTGGGCAATGACCCAGCTCCCTGGTAAAGATGGTGGTAATGCCGTCAGATGGAGAAACAGTCAGCAACATGTGTTGGCATCAGGGCGAGGGTGGCACGGCAATCAGAAATAGTGCGAGAGCAGGTATGGTATTGAAACCCAAGACTGAGAAACGCCTAATCATTGGTGTTTGGAAATCCTTGGCCGAACCATGCCTGAATTCATCTTGACAAAGATCAGTTTGTTCCACATTTCCCGTGGACAACCAAGCGGGTTCTCCATGGGGTACTCGGACAAGTTGCGGCCACACATCCAGTTTTGGCTGCCCAGTAGTCCATGCAGATCGTTCTAACTGGGGGTGGCAGAAGTGCTTGTCCATTGTAGGCCACCGACCATGTTTGGTTCAGGGACTGCTCCAGGGTTCCAGCTGCTGCGTGGCGACTGCCCTCCCTCACTGAGCGGGGTGAATGAAGCTAGTCTCATGGTCCCGTGACTACGAGATTTTATAGGTTGCTCTGATGGAGCTGGTACTCTAGCTTCTACCCCCCCACCTTCCACCAGCAGCCGCGCAGTAGTACGTGAGCGGCCTGAGGAACCCCCGGTCCAGACCTGTCAGATGAGACATGCCGCCACAAAGGCAGCGGCCAACTGACTACGGAGATATTCCACTATAGAATTTGTGATTTGTCCTCCTCTCAATACTGGGAAAAAGGCACCCCATTTGGACTGTGTAAGGAGTGTCCAATAGGGTGGTAGAGACCAGAAGTCATCTCTCTGTCGGATGCTGACCTATTCGCTGTCACTAGTCCACAAATCAACATGCTGCGGTCCATCCTGCACAAGATACCCAAGGAGGATCCCTCCTCATCATCCACTGTAACTGCCACGGTGCTTGCGGGTCATCTGCCTTCGACTATCCTCATCTCCATACTACCTCCTCCAGCTGCTCCTGCTCCTCCTTTCTTGTCACCTGGGTAGAATATCCACTCATTTCACAAGACAATCAGCTTCTGCTCCAATGTCCTCCCTCCTCCTCCATTTCAGTCCCCAAGCCGGACTGCTGTGGCCGCGAGAAAGTAGTCGCCACATCTCCAGTCCCCCCCTGGCCCAGGACAGATTTTTCCAGCATCTGTTCCAGACATGAAAGGCAGTGGAATTGACGTTATTCATCTCCGTAATTCCTGGCGACTGACAAATAACTCGCCTCCCTTCGAAATGGCCTCAACAAAAAACGTCAGGTGTCAACGCATGAGCTATCCACTTGGGTGACATCGAAATTTACACAGGGGAGTACTCCTGTTTCGCCTGGATGAATCAAAAAAAAATCGTTAATGGCCTTTCTTCTACTGTCTCATAAACTACAGTCTCCCAACATGTGCAGCTGGAATTCCAACGGGTAGTGAAAAATCGCATAATCAGAGTGTTTGGGGAGGCCGTTCTGGTCGCTGCACCTCGAGGAGGTGTTACTGGCTTTTGTACGAATGGATAAGTGCCTGCACAGTATTCAGGCCATTTGCAGAATCTTCTGAAAGATCTTTTTAGGAAGACGTTCATGAACCTATTCACAACCAGAATTGAACACGTGCTCCATGCAGGGCAGCATGGACCATCCCTTCCTCGGTGCATGCGCGGACACCACTGTTCCTGACCCATTGTCCCTTCCCAGCCATGTCCGATTTGCAGTTTGGGCGCGGAGAAAGCCCACAAATCATCAATTCATGCTGCATGACGTCGGCAGCAGTTCCTCCCCCTGTGAGACTTCGTCTCGCAAAACGAGGCAAGCCAGGTGTAGAAACTGCGTGACAACCGCGTGAGCCCTAACACATTGGATTTGATGGAGCATTACTTTGTTGATGCTGAGATGTGGTGGTGGGGAAAGGGGAGGAGGAGCGGACCAATTGGCGCAGGAGCCGTCAGTTATGACAACGTGGGAGGAAAAGAAAGGCCAGTCTCCAGTCCAAGTTGTTGGTGTGCCTGGGGCAGAAGCACATTAAATCCCAGTTGCGCGTAAAAGGACAAGTACTTAGCCCTCGACCTGTGTTAAGTTTACAGAAGCTCCAGAACGTCTGCTCTGCCGGTGCACCTTGGAACAAACCGATAAGCTTCAAGGACTGGCCCACCTTTCTGTCCTACATATTTTATGAAGTCTGGTAACGTTTATAAGACTTTTTACTGTATTGCCTTTTTGGAAATAGAAATTACGACTTGGAACTCTCCATCTCGGCTCTGTGCACAAGCCATTAGTTCTCTTAAGTGGTGCAGCAGTCCCACCAATTGGAAAGGGAGGGACTGCAGTTTCCACAACAACTTGGACAGGACATCTGCCGAGGCTAGCTGCAACTAATAGGAATGGTTTGGCGAACGCTACTGTTGTCTCTTTTCACGCCCGCTGAAGTGTGCCATGAGTAGCGCGAGAGCAGTGAGTATCATGTTACCAGGGTAGATATGGCATAAAAGAAAGAAACAGCTAGCCAATCAGCAAGGTAGAGGGTGGTAGGTATCCATTGAACTGTGCTTGCAATGGCGATTGCGTGCCCACGGGCTGCTGTCTAAGCTCTTGTCGGCGGCAAGGATGGGACCTACCACTATCTGCAGCCAAAAAACGTTATCTCTCCCAGGCCACGCCGGATCTGACGCTGCATGTAGTTGACGCTAGGGCCTTGGTGCCAATGTTAGCCATCCCTGTCACAAATTTTCTTCACTGTTCCATCAGCCCACAGATATCTAACATAAACCCAAATTCGACTCCTCCGGATTCTTAGCGAAAGAACTGCCTCACCAGCCGTGACCGAGTAGCTGATTTTACCCCAAGCTCTAATAGGACTTTGGATCCGCCTGAGTACTACTACCGTCGCCCACTGCCTCGCTGAGCCCCTCTGTGCCTGCTACTTTCTTTGACCTGCGAAGCGGTTTTCTAACCCATTGGGCCGCTTGGCTCCCGGACCTCACTTGAAATAACTGCTGCTACCCTGCTGACTGAACGCCATACAACCCACTTTCTGGCTGCGCCTGCTGCCTGACGTCGCAATCTGACACAGCCCTCTCATGCTTTCTCCTGACGATTGAATTAAAGCCCTGCCTCACCGGCCCGGCACTCCCAATTTGCGAGTCGGAACTACATCATCATCTATTTGTGTTTTCATCGTCACTTCATGCTGTCCTCATTCACACGGTCAAAGGTAATGCCGAGGCTTGACCTCGTCACAACATGACACGCTCTCCATGGCCCCACTCACAATCATCTATACATTGCCGGCTTACTGGGCAAGAATCATATGGGGAAATTGGCCCCATTATTCTTTCACTGGCCAAGGGAATCTCTGACGTGCCCTCGCTCTATAATTGTTTCAACCTCTGCTATAGTAGTAGGCGCTGAGACCACAAGAGCTGCACATATTAATGATCTCTGGCTGAGGGAACCGGACTGGGACATAAGGCGGGTCTGAGGACAGGTGAGGGCCCCTGACTGACCCGCTCACCTAACCGGGCCAATGCCAACTAATGGTTGTTGTCTGAACGTTCCCACCTAAACTACATGGATTGAGTTTTGTCAGATGTCATCTGGGAGAATAGGATGACCTATGTCAACCAAACAAGACCCTTGGTGTTTGCTGAACAACAACACGCCGCTAGATGGACACCCGGCATTTGTTGGCCTCACCTGATGTGACCCCTGCTGCGACGTCCCATGGCAGGGCTTGTGACCTATTCCTGCTCCAGAGAATGGTTTTTGCCACAAGCCAAACATACGCAGTGTGCATAGCCCAAAGCCACAACTCTGTCTCACAGACTGTTTATGTTCTAAAAAGTACAGACACTGTATGATGAAGATATCTGTATATTATAACATTCACACCCTGAATTAATGACTCAAAACGAACCCAGAAACAACTATGGGTAAACCCTTGGGACATAATACTGCGCTCCACAAATGGCCAGGAAAAAATTGACTAATTGGTAATTGCCGTTTAAAAACTCAATGGAGTATTTTACTGAATGTATAAAGCACAAACAGGACTTAATTAACCTTCGGATAAGAATTTAAGCCTACAGTAATCTTTCTTGCAGTGGCGTGTGGAAAAAGAAAGTTTTCCTTTTGTTAACTGAGGTACATCTATAGAAAATACTTAGTTAACCCTTTGGGATGTAAATTGCGCAAAAGAATTGAGCAGCCACAAACTACTACTTTGTAGCGTGTTAAAAAGGGCGTATTTTTTACGCTACACAACAAGAGAAAAAATTGTAATTAAAACCTTCGCTTTTGAATTATGCTACAGGAAAATTGTATTTTTTGGCGGTGAAAAAGACGGTTTTTTGGGAGTCACACAGCAAAAAAAACAACGCTTAATTAACCCCTGGATGTAAATTGCGCAAAAGAATTGAGCAGCCACAAACTACTTGTTTTGTAGCGTGTTACAATGGTGGTATTTTTTAAACGCTACACAACAAGAGAAAAAATTGTAATTAACCTTCGCTTGTGAATTATCTACGGGAAAAAAAATTGTATTTTTTGGCGGTGAAAAGACGGTTTCTTGGAGTCACCACGGGCAAAAAACAACGCTTAATTAACCCCTGGATGTAAATTGCGCTAAAGAATTGAGCAGCCAAAAATGAAGTGGTATTTGTATTGTAAAAACGCGGGTTTTTCTTTAAATGAATACAAAAGAACTGGCTTAGACCCCCCCTTGGATATTCAATGTGCTGTGGGGCAGATAGCATTAAAATGTATATGCAGCTGCAGTGGACGCACACTGAATTTCAGATCCAATACCCCAAAAAATCAGAAATAAAAACTTTAAGAAACAGTCTCTGAGACAAGCTGAGACAACCCCCCAAAAATCGCTGTAAAAAAAATCATTTTCTTCAGTAAGAGCTATCACAATCATCCGCAGCACCACCTCCCAAAATCAGTACAGTGGGAGAGTGTGAGCTCCCGGCGTCGCGCCCGGACTTAAATATAGTGTGTGGACGTCACAGAATCCCGCCGTTCCTCTGATTGGCTTCATCTCTGCAAAATGTCATGCAGGCTATGCCCTTTCTTCCCTCCCAGAGTGCTTTGCCCCATGTAACGCCAATGTGCTCGCAGCCCATTTTATCAATGAAAAGCAAAACTTTCCGTTCACCCGAAGTACCCCAAACTTCGACTTCGTTCAGAACCGAAGTTTTCCTGGAATTCTAAACGAATTCCACTTCGTTAGAATCAATTCGCCCATCTCTATTACAGACTACAAACATGGCACTAACATGATGGATACAGAACAGAAAATGCGGTTTACAATTTATGCAGCAAATTCAATGTTCTTGCTCGGCAAACTTTTAAGGTGATGTTTTCTAGGGATGTCTTATACATAGGTATAGAACAATTAAATGCAATTTTGAAATGTTTTAAGGGTGTATAGACTTTGTGTATTACTCCCATGCATCTAAAATAAGAGAAGCTGTAACCTTGTTAACAAAAATATAAAAATCTCCGATTTTGTATATATTGTACAGTTCCTATGCACACTTATGGTAACAGTCTACAAATATGGGACTAATATGATGGAAGTACAAGGGGACTTGTGGTTTTCAATTTAGGCAACAAATTCCTTGTTTTCTGTCTTTTTGCATTGCAGACTTGCTAGGTGATATTTTCTGGGGGTGTCCTAAGCATAGGTGTGGAATAATTGAATTACTTTTTTTTACGAGTATGTAGACTATGGTTATGGTTCCTATACAGCTAGGATAAAAATAAAGCAACTTTATCAAAAATCTCTTCCATCGTTTTTGGAATATACAAAAAAAAATATCTGCAATTCTGCTTCAGCTGTTTGGTGACAGGAAGTTTAGTAGTTCTGTCTCCACACACAGAAAACAGTTCTGTGTCCAGCCCAGTAGATCAGGTGACTAAAAGGTAATGGCTTTTCAGCCTCTGAAGCCACACTGATTTGGTCTTGCCTCCCATGGCTTACAATGAGAGAGGAAACAGGTGGCATGAGATGGAAGAGAAGATATGCAAAGCAGAGCAAAGGATTCTGGAAGCTGTAGTTTTTCAAGGCAAAGAGGAACAGCTTTCAAATAGAAATTTCTGTTCTTAGCTGCAGAGAAGGGAGGCTACATACTGCATAGGAAAAGCACAAATTAGCACAGAAAACATCACAGGTTGATGAATGAATACTCAGGCAAGTCTTTTGAGATATTCTTTTTGTGTCACCAGAAAAAACTTCTTTCTGTGCTAGTTACTCAGAAGGGTAGTTGTCCCTTGTAGATAACCTCCAGTGATTGCCTGTTGCTTAGTTCCTAAGACTCTATATCACTGCTTCAGTGTCTACGTTCGACCTCACCTGCAGTCAGCATGCAGTTTCATCATATATTTTGTATATGTTAATGTATGCCTTAGATGTGTGAATTGTAAGTGATGAGTATGCGTATGACCATGAAGGTATTTGTGCACATATGTGTATGGTGGGTGTGCATTAGTGTGTAATCACATAGATCAGGGGTGTCAAACTTGCTTCTACTGAGGGCCATATCAGCATTATGGTTGCTCTCAAAGAGTAGTGTCAAGGTGCTCACCAGAGCTCCGAATCCAAGATTGTACCCACGCCCTTTGATGGCCTCACCAACTTTGCCACATGCTCGCTATATCCTCCAGGGAAAGAGGCAAATTGGTCTTTCTCTTCATGACTTTGTCCACTCCAACTCGCTATGTCTGAGCCCTTGAGGCCACATGAAATGATGTGGTGAGCCGGGTTCAGCCAACAGATTCAGACCACAGGCCTTGAGTTTGACACCTCTGATATAGATGATTATAGATCTATATGTTTTGGGTGCCTTTTGATTTGCTTCTGTATATGGGAACATCTTAAATGGGTTTTATCGTTTGAATCGTTCGTACACTTGAGCTAATTCTATCCGATTCAATTTCAAATCCAGTGGCGTGTCTCTCCTCTCAGCAGGCTATCTCTCCTCTCAGCAGGGTGTCTCTCCTCTCAGCAGGTGTGTCTCTCCTCTCAGCAGGTGTGTCTCTCCTCTCAGCAGGTGAGTCTCTCCTCTCAGCAGGTGAGTCTCTCTTCTCAGGAGGTGTGTCTCTCCTGCCAGGAGGTGTGTCTCTCCTCTCAGCAGGCTATCTCTCCTCTCAGCAGGTGTGTCTCTCCTCTCAGCAGGTGTGTCTATCCTCTCAGCAGGCGAGTCTCTCCTTTCAGCAGGTGAGTCTCTCTTCTCAGGAGGTGTGTCTCTCCTGCCAGGAGGTGTGTCTCCCCCCACTGCAGAGCCGTGACATCAACATTCTGTGTGTGCAGGGGAAAGATGTCTGGAGAGGACAGCTCTGCAGCCTCCTGCATGCTTCTTATGTCTGCAGAGCCTTCATCTTCAGGCTCCACAGGCTCCTTGCTGTGCTATAACCAGTTATACACACAGCCTGAACTGATGAAACACATGTGGGGAGTGCACACTGCCCCTCCCTCTCTGTTATCAGGCAGGAGGCTGTCTGACTGTGTTATATGGAGGGAACAAAGGACATAAGACTGTTTTATATGAGGGGATCTATGAGTTAAACAGTCAGTAATTGCCCAGGTCACTCACCTTAGAGCTGGGAGATGAGTATAGAGCCAGCAGCCCTCTCCCATAGCTGGTTTCACTTTTGGTTTCTCACAGCTCAGAGTGGAGTAAAAACAGAGCGTGCAGGCAACCAATCACAACACAGGGTGTGTGTCCGCGACATTTCCCATCAGCGGGCGTATCCCAACAGGCTGAATGAAATGACAGTCAGCCAATCACAGCGCAGGGGGCACGTCTGGGGGCGTGTCCTAAGAGGCTGAATGAAATGTCAGCCAGCCAATCACAGAAAAGGGGGCGTGTCCTGACCAGCAGCTGCAGAAATAGCTATAGATGTACAGAAAAGCTCATATCTGCTATACTAAGTGATTTAGGTAAAATAAACCAATTACAAAAGTGTTTATTTTTACTGTCCCCATAATCTGAGATATGATCGTTGTAGAGCGAGAATACCCCTTTAAGACCGTGTAGGATATAATCCGAGGCTCTCTAAGTGGCATCTGTGTCAGGCACGTGATATGTAAGAACCATCTGAGACTAAAATAAGGATCTTGATATAACTTATACCCATTCACATTGGGCACACCAACACAGTACAGCAGCCCTGACCCTGGTTTGAATGCTGAAGCTTAGAAGATAATGGCCCCTGTTAGCAAAAGATCTTTGCTGCCCATTCCATGTGATAAAATTGTGGTCTCTAAAGGAAAGAACCACTAGTTACACACAACCTCATCTACTCTACATAATCTAAAGAGGTTGTATCATTCCATTAAATGGTCTTCAGAATAAAAGGACAGTGAAAACAAGCAACTTTGTAATTGGATGTCATTTGCAAAGCTGTCTTGTTTTCACTGTCTCCCTTATCTTTGTTTTGTGTAAACACAGTTCCCCAGTGCCATTCAGATTCCTCCGCCTTTCATTTCATTGGCTGACGGCTCTACTACTTTACATTCCGTCTGGCCCCCGGTCGTATTCACGGGAGCAGGAATTCCTGCCTCTCTCACTCAGAAAAAGGGGCCAGCAACATTTCACTCTGCACAGCAAGCAGCTCCACAGTAACACTGCAGCTGCTTCTACAATCAGAAAACAGCAGAATTGTGCCTAATGCTCCTGCATGTGAACATAGAAGGGAGACAGATCTGTGCTGCTCTGGATGAGTTCATAGGAGACTGCATTCAACTGTAACAAACCTCCAACTGTGAGAGGAGAAGAGATCAGTGCTCTCTATAGAAGGCTCTCTATACTGAATGCAGGCCTGTGGTATGTAAACAGCTCTTACAAAATAAGACTGCATAGGGAGAGGAACGACACAGTGACATGTGGACTCAGACAGAGAGGCGGGAGAAGAGCACACTGAAGGGGGATGATGTAATCCTTCAGTTAAGAAACGCGCAGCTGGAAGGGGAAGAAACGCCCCTGGATTTTAGGAACTGAGAAACTGAAAGTACAAGGAAACACATGAACTGATGAAGCGATACATCCCTTTGAAAGGTTACATATAGTGTACTCCCCAGTCTATACCGTGACAATTAAGAAAATTCTGTACAGGTCCAAGAACTGCAGGTTGTTACACAATGGAGCTAGTCTGTGCCAGGTTTTAATATTGTGAAATTGTGCGTTAGTGTGTTTGTTATTGCATAAAATGCAACATAAAAGTAAAAATATAGTTTGATATCATCATAAAAGTCAATCTGCAAATGGCAGACAATCTCAAACCGAAGTCACTGAGCTGTGATTGTAAGAATGTCACTGAGTACAATGGCAAGAGGAGTCAGGGACGAGCGAGTCAGGTTTACTGTACAAAGATAAGTAACTGAGATTTTACTATTTTAATTATAATTTGTGATACTATCTTGTACAATACATCCTATCTAATCATAACAATTTACATTGGTTAAGATCTCCCTTCCTATAATTGTGTCGGGCTCCATTTTATTACAGCATCTGCTATATGTATGTATAGCTCTGTGTGTATACATATAAAAGTTATAATCAGATCCATATTTTTATCATTAGGGATGGAGGAATATAAGGTGATAAACCGTCTTGTCTATAAAAATGGATTTACCGGGGAATTAAAGGGGTTGTCCTCACTACATTGATTCATCTCACCTCAGTCCTATTTTCTTGGTTTCACTTTGAATTCAGGGGCGTGTTTACTGGCTTCTACTAGGCTGCAGTAGAAGCCAGGTCCGTAGCTATAGCAACCAGTGCTGACAGCCTATCAGGAGAGATCAAACAGGTCTGTAGCTATAGGAACCCATACAAGAGGAGTAGGAATAGGTAGGACACTGGTAATGGACATATATTACAAAGTGACTTGTTTTTGCAAGATCTTTAACTTAAAAAGCAATCCTTGTAGTGAGACAACCCCTTTAAGAGTAAATGATCAGTGCAGGAAGTGAGGGAGGTGAAAAAGTGGAGAAATAGGTCTATTTCCCTTATTAGATATACTACTAGTGCAATTATAGTTAGTAATATTATCTCATACAATAAATTCTAGCTAATCATCACAATTTACATTAGTTATGATCATGACCAGGACAAAGCATTCTGGTGCCCTAAGCAAACAAAACATATAGCACCCCCCGCCCCACCAAAGTGAGAGTGAACAATCAGTGCAGGAGGTGGGGGAGGTGAAAAAGTGGAGAAAGAGGTCTATTTCCATTGTTAGATATACTACTAGTGTAATAATAGTTTGTGACATTATCTCATACAATAAATTTTAGCTAATCATCATGATTTACACTAGTCACGGTCACGACCAGGACAAGATATTCTGGTGCCCTAGGCAAATAAGGGTATGTTCACACAGCTTATTTTGGTGCGCATTTCGCCGCGTATCGCGCTTTATACGTGTCGAAATGCGTGCCACAATTACGGTAATTCATATCTCTCATACAGAGCATATTACGGCACGCACTACAGCCGCCGCAATACACCGTGTGAACATACCCTACGACACACAGCAACAACCTCCCCCCCCCGCCCTCAGAGTGAGAGTGAACAATCAGTGGAGGAGGCGGGGGGAGGTGAAAAAGTGGAGAAAGAGGTCTATTTCCCTAAAAAGATATACTTCTAATTTTCTTCTTAATTTTGTTACATATAGTGCCTATTTAAAGAGAACCTGTCACATAGGTAATGCCCCTCTTGCTGAGGACAGCACAAGCTAGTGTCAGGCCTGCTGTTTCCAGCGCTGTGTCCCTTATTCTGTAAGATGCTGGAGTTTTCGTGTATTTAATGCTCAAATCTGCAGTTTTCAGCCAATCGTTCAAAGAGTCAGTTTTTTTCAAACCCGGCCAATCGGAGGCTAGCCCCGCCCACCTCAACTGACAAACCTATTACTTTGAATAGGTAGAAACATGTGAATAACTGTCAGTGGGCGGAGCTAGTCTTTGGTGGGCGGGGCTAACACCGACTCATGAATAAGATTTGAGGGGTAAATGCTCTAAAACTGCTGCATCTTACAGAATAAGGGACACAGCGCTGGAAACAGCAGGTCTGACACTAGCTTGTGCTGCCCCAGCAAGGGGGGCATAACCTATGTGACAGGTTCCCTTTAATGTTTCCAAAATTTTCTACCGCCAAAAAGATCACATTCCACAATCATATTATATAAGCGTAATTTCTTACCTTTGGTTGCTGCAGATAATTTACGGTGTGATACCTGCAAGGAAGGAAGATTTTTTTTTTTAGTTTAGTTTAGTAATTCTTTGAATCTTTTATTGAAATAGGTCAGAAGCTCACTCTGTATAGAGATTATCTGGGGTCATCGCTATTAGTAACATACAGAATGTAATGTGACTCAGAATAATGAAAGTAGTGGATACATAAGTTTATGGACTATAGTTTAGCTAATGATGATAATTTATAAAGTCAGTATAAACAAAAAGGAAACGTAGGGCAAAAAAAATGACTTTGTCCACAGTTTAGCTCCAATTTCATCATAAGATTCATAAGCGACTCATGCCGGGTACCCAAAATAGTGGGAGCTAAAGCTTCTAAACAGGAACAGTAGGAGTTTCCCTGTTATATATCGAGCTTCACTGCATTTGGAATAACGGCAGCAGCACCGTCCCCATCATAAAGAGCTACTCAGTTTGCTCAGTGCACAACAAAACCACCAAGTCACAGCATCCCACGTATAGTCCCCCTAGAACAATGTCATCCCTACTATCCCAGAATAGTGTTAGATACAGTGTCCCCAGATTAGTGTCACTTGCAGTGTCCTTAAAACACTGCCAATCACAGTTGTTGTAGAATACAACCAGGAACAGTCCTTAAAATAGTAGCAGACACAGTCACCCTAGTACAGTATCATTTATATAGTTTTTTGAATATTATCAGATTAAGGTTGACATGTATGATCGGGGGTTTTTCACCCTTTTCTGGTGTAAAATGCGCCAAAGTGAGCGGCTACGATATCTAATGCGTCTAATGAATATGTTAGGTGCATTATTCGTAAGACTCAACACTTTCTAATGCTCCTTACATGAGGGGGCGTTCTTGGGGCATTATGGAGACGCATCGCACCACACTCGTGATATTAGACACATCTATGAATGTGGTTCGGCAAAACTGGGCGCATTACTGCTCGGACAGGCAGACCTATCTCAATGTGGTCTGAGCCTGAGGGGTCGAAGTGGAGCTAGATTTGCTGTTATGGCAAAAAAAAAAAAAGTCAATTATTTACCAAATTACAGCAGTACAATAATAAAAAATAATTTATGATAATTATCAAACTATATAAAATTTATTTATATTTAATAAAAAAATCGTATCATATAAAATTAATATAAAAAAAATAATATCCCCAAAATATCTCATAGAAATGTATTAAATATTAATAGAATCGAAAACAAATATTACATGAAATATTCAGATTTTTACATTTTTAATTTTTACTACATTAGATTTGAATTGTGTTTTTGCTGCTCTCGCCCTTTATTCTACATACAGCAAGAGCCGGCACAGCACAGGTATTGCTGGGACCTGTGGTCCACCAAGCAAGATCAGTACCATAGTTTCTATTCACTGACATGCTATTCTAATGAGTTTTCTTTTATTTCCAGCCGGTCTATAGCCTTTATACATGTTTAGCGCATTACTAATGCGCCCAAGTTCCATAATGCGCCAAACACACAGGCGAGGCGTGCTGAACTTCTGACACCATTTATAATTGCAGAAAAAACACTTTTATGCATTCAGGCGCATTATACACTGAAAACGAGATGCGATAATTCACCTCAAAGCGTCTTCTTTCATATATATCTTTCTAAGTATCACTACAATGGTACTATCTGCAGTGTCCCTAGAATACTACCAGCCACATTGACCGTTAAATAGTACCACTCAATGTGCCCAGAACAATACCATCCACAATGGAAACAGAATAGTACCATCAACATTTTGCATAGAATAATCCCAGTCACGGTGCCCCTAGAAGAGTGCTGGCAGTGTCCTAGAATAGTTTCAGTCACACTGTACATAGAATAGTACCAGGCACAGTGTCCCTACATCAGTACCATTCACAGTGCCCCTAGAATAGTTCCAGTCAAAGTGTCCCTAGAATAGTATTATCCACAGTGACCATAAAAAGATACCAATCATAGTCTCCTTAAAATAGTGTCCATCACAGAATCCCTATATCTTACTAGTCAGTGTCCCTAAAGTAGTACAGCCACATTGTTCCTAGATTGATATCAGTCACATTGTCCCTAGTACATTACTATACACAACATCCATAAAATACTGCCATACACAGTATCCTTAAAATAGTACCACTCACAATGTCCTTAGAATCATACTAGCCACAGTGCCCCTAGTGCAGTATCTCACATTTTTGTAAATTCAGTATATCACAGTACATGTTGGAATTCATGGCTCCCTTAATGAACTGTAGCTACCCACAGCCAGTAGAATTCATACAGCCCAAACCATGACACAATCATACTTTACTGTAGGCAAGACACACTTGTCTTTGTACTCCTCACCTTGTTGCAGCTACACAAACTTGACACCATCTGAACCAAATAAATTTATCTTGGTCTAACCAAACAACAGGACATGATTCCAGTAATACATCTTCTTAGTCTACTTGTCTTCAGCAAATGGTTTTCAGGCTTTCTGGTGTATCACTTTTAGAAGAGCGTTCCTTCTGGGGACGACAGCCATACAAAAGACAATCTCTGGATATGATGCTGAGTGGGTGCACTCAACTTCTTTGGTCGACCATGGCGAGCCCTGTTCTGAGCGGTACCTGTCTTTTTAAACGGCTTTATGGTCTTGGCCATCGGGCTGCAGCTCAGTTTCAGAGTTTTGCCAATCTCCTTATAGCCTAGGCCATCTTTATGTATAGCAATGATTCTTTTTTTCAGATCCTTACACAGTTCTGTGTCATAAGCTGTTGAATTTCCAGCAATCAGTAGGAGAAAGTGTGAGAGCTATAACACCAAATTTAACACATCTACTCCCCATTCACACCTGAGACCTTGTAACACTAATGAGTCACAGGAAACCATGGAGGGAAAATGGCAAATGGGGCACAATTTGTCCATTTTCACTTAGGGGTGTACTCACTTTTGTTGCCCATGGTTTATACATTGATGGCTGCTTGCTGAGTTTTTTTTTGGGCATATCAGATTTATACTATTATACAAGCTGTACACTGACTTTTTTACATTGTTTTCAAATTGTCATATCTTCAAAATTGTCATATTTACAAAAATATGAGGGGTGAACTCACTCTTGTGAGATACTATATATTACCAGTGACACTGTCCCTCGAAAAGTACCAGCCACAGCTTCCCTAAAATAGTGCCAAAGTGTCCCTAGAATACTGCTAGTCTGTTTCCCTAGAATACCAACCACCTTGACCCTAGTACACTGTCACTTACAGTGTCACTAGACTTGTACCCACCACAGTGCTACTTACTGTTTCCTTATAATAGTACCAGCCACAGTGTCCTAAGAATAGCAGCAGCCACAGTGACGCTGGTACGGTGCTGCCACTTACAGTGTCCTTAGATTACTAACCACAGTGACCCATGTTCAGTGCCACTAGATTAGTACCAGTCACAGTGTCCATGGAATAGCACCAACTATGGTGTCCCTAGAATAATACCAACCACGGTGTCCCTAGAAGAGTACAATTCACATTCTCCCTAGAATAGTACCAGTCAAAGTGTACCTAAATTAGTACTAGTCCAAGTACCCCTAGAATAATACTAGTACCAGCCTAAGTATCCCTAGACTAGTACCAACCACAGTGACCCTAGTTCAGTGCCACTAGATTAGTACCAGTTACAGTGTCCATGGAATAGCACCAACCATGGTGTCCCTAGAATAATACCAACCACAGTGTCCATAGAAGAGTACCATTCAAATTCTCCCTAGAATAGTACCAGTCAAAGCGTTCCTAAATTAGTACTAGTCCAAGTACCGCTAGAATAATACTAGTACCAGCCTAAGTGTCCCTAGACTAGCACCAACCACAGTGACCCTAGTATCCTGTAACTTACACTATCCTTAGAATAGTACCAGTCATAGTATCTTTAGAATAGCACCACATCCACATTGTACTCCTTATACAAGTATCAAAAATGATGAGATTTCGTTTTCCGCTGCTTCTCTATATAATAAGACAATTGCAAGATACTTTCCCCCTTTTTCCAAGAGCATAATATGAGCACAATTTCCTATAGCAGCTAGTACAGGTAATTTACATTTTTGGGGGGAAATTGAACTCCTCTCATTAAGATTTCAATGCCCAAGTCTCCAACCCCTCATTAACCCCTGCACTGCTGCTTACAGACACCCGGTGCTATCGCAGCGCTGCATCATGTCCCCAGCATCTCCCCCCAACTCATTTGTGTGTGCTGCCAGCCAGAACTCCCGCTTTCCCATAGTTCCATTTTCCCTCAGCCCCTTAGCGTCCTGCATCTGTGTCTGACCGTTTTCATTGAATATTTAGAATATATCAATGTCATTAAATTTAAATTTAAACTAGGCTATAATACTTTTTTGGCTCAATACACTGGCCTAGTGAAGCTAAAAATTAAATTTGCAAGGCCGATGACTGTCCCCCGTGTAAGCGAGATGTGTCGTTTTATTGCTGCATACTGTATCACGGCATTAGACATAAAAAGAGAAGTTTACTATAACAGAGGTATTTTCTGCTATTAATTGCGCTAAGCAGGGACGGTGAAGTCGTAATGACCCTCTCTCCCAATCTGGGCTTAGATCTATATGTCACTTTGATTCAGGCTTCACCTTTTATTAATATGCTTCAAATGCTACCCATGGGTAGATGTTTTATTCCTCCTATGGCCTTTTCTAGATTTGACAGTTTTTAGTGCTGTCGGGAAGAATTAATCATAATTGCAATCTATCAGGAGCAATAACAAGATTATACTATACATAATCTATCCCAGATATTCAGTCAGCGCGAGGAATTTTTGTAAAGTTAGTGGACTGCGACTGGCCGGCTCTTACTTACCAAATGTACATCATACTGATGAAGGATTAGGCAAAAATTGTACTAATCTATGCCTGCCGTCATTAAATCTTCATGCAAATGTGACCTTACAAATGGAGGACTACGTAGGACGTGAAAGCTAGAAGAGATCAGAATCTGATGGAATTAACTATGTACTTGACCGAACTGTTTTAAAAAACCTTCTGGATTAGACTGGCAAACACTTGGCTAGCATTGGCTATATACTCAGAAAATGTAGAATTTTTGCATCACCTCCTTTTTACTCTTTTATATGCTTTTTAAGGTTTTTTTGGTCTGTTGGTGTAATGATGCTGGTTGGCTGAACTCAGAAGGGAGAGAAGCCAACCAGCAGTTGCATGCAAACAATATACACTCACTGGCCACTTTATTAGGTACACCTGTCCAAGTGCTCGTTAACACTTAATTTCTAATCAGCCAATCACATGGTGGCAACTCAGTGCATTTAGGCATGTAGACAGGGTCAAGACAATCTCCTGCAGTTCAAACCGGGGCATTAGTATGGGGTAGAAAGGTGATTTGAATCCTTTGAACGTGGCATGGTTGTTGGTGCAGATGGGCTAGTCTGAGTATTTCAGAAACTGCTGATCTCCTGGGATTTTCACGCACAACCATCTCTAGGGTTTACAGAGAATGGTCCGAAAAAGAAAAAAACATCCAGTGAGCGGCAGTCCTGTGGGCGGAAATGCCCTTTTTGATTTCCAGAGGTCAAAGGAGAATGGGCAGACTGGTTCGAGGGTGATAGAAAGGCAACAGTGACTCAAATAGCCACCCGTTACAAAACAAGGTAGGCAGAAGAGCATCTCTGAACGCACAGTACGGCGAACTTTGAGGCAGATGGGCTACGCAGCAGAAGACCACACGGGTGCCACTCCTTTCAGCTAAGAACAGGAAACTGAGGCTCCAATTTGCCCAAGCTCATCGAAATTGGACAGTAGAAGATTGGAAAAACGTTGCCTGGTCTGATGAGTCTCGATTTCTGCTGCGACATTCGGATGGTAGGGTCAGAATTTGGAGTCAACAACAGGAAAGAATGGATCCATCCCGCCCTTTTATCAACGGTTCAGGCTGGTGGTTTGGTGGTGTCATGGTGGGTTGGGGAATATTTTCTTGGCACTCTTTTGGGGCCCCTTGGGACCAATTGAGCATCGTTGCAACACCTTGTAGAATCTATGCCACGAAGAATTGAGGCAGTTCTGAAGGCAAAAGGGGGTCCAACCCGTTACTAGCATGGTGTACCTAATAAAGTGGCCGGTGAGTGTATATGCAAGTAATATATAAGGCCTGTATAAAAAATAAACTTACCATAAGAAGACGGACAGCAAGACGGACCCAACATTAACCCCATTGCTGCCACGCCACCCCATAAACATGTCTGTCCCTCACCTTCTGTCTCTTCCCACATTCCTTTTAGAGTGTAAGCCCTCACGAGCAGGGACCTCTCTCCTCCTGTACCAGTATTTATTTATTAAGTTGTCTCCATTGTAATTATTTGACCTATGTTGTGTATGCAACCTGAATATACAGCGCCCTGGAACTGAGGGCGCTCTAAAATAAATAATAATAATGATGACAAGGGCATAGATTGCTTGACTCTAGAAGCAAAGCATCATGCAATAGCTGACCCTAATGACTAGCTTTCCGTACTCTGTCCCTAAAAACCTGTCCCTAATGCTGCCCCTAATACCAGACACCATTGACCCTATTCAATGTATGACCATGTCCCTAGCAACGTCCCTAAGTTATGCTGACCCTAACCAAAACAGCACAGAACTACTGAAGAGAACTCCATTACAGAACACACTGGAGCAAAACAGAAGCAACCAGAGAACTTAAAGGGGTTGTCTCACTACATTGATTCATCTTACCTCAGTTTCATTTTTGAATTCAGGGGCGTGTTTACCGGCTTTACTTGTTTCTACTGGCCTGCAGTGACGAGCTGCTGAGGCACCAGGTCTGTAGCTATAGCGACCAGAGCTAGCAGCCTATCAGGAGAGATTGAACAGGTCTGTAGCTATAGCAACCAGTGCTGGCAGCCTATCAGGAGAGATCAAACAGAAACTGTAGCTATAGCGACCTGAGGAGCTGATGCAGCCCATACAAGAGGGGATATCTAGGAAAAGATAGAACACTGGTAATGGACACATATTGCAAAGTGACTTTAACATAGATCTTTAACATAAAAAGCAATCCTTGTAGTGAGACAAGCCTTTTAAGACAACAGGAATGTTCTCAGCTAAAACATTCAAGTTATAACTTGTATATATCAAACACGTTTAACTTTGAGTTTGTCAGGGAAAGTTGTGGGCAGCCAAATTGAATGGCCAACCATGTTATACATGGACACTTCTAATCCTTCACGGCTAAAAGGGTGCAAGTTGATAGAGGAGCATGGAGTCATCATTGTCAGCCAAACAAGCATTTGTCTGGCAGTTATCCAATATGTATGGCCAGCTTGAGTTCTGAGTCCCTGCTATGTCTTCCCTTTTCTCTAGTACAGACCTTGCACAATTTGGCAGGATTTGGTGGATGAAACCACCCGGGAAGGCCCCTTTACTGGACAGGAATATCCCTAGACTAAATGGGAACACCCTGGACCACCTAAAGGTGCCCACTTTGAGGAGGAGTTTGTACAAGTCCCTCCTCTTTGTGGACCTCTAGAAATTGTATGTTGTGCAGGCCTACTCTAATGTATACAATAAGCTATTGGATGTACATTGGGAATACAATATAGATAAAATACATTGGCTACATAAATCCCTATGGGAACTACTTTTGTCAAAAGACACAAATATAATAATGCAGATTAGATTACAAAATGACCACCAACTTCGAATCAGCTGAATGTTGTAAAGGATGTCACAGATGAAACAGAAAATACCTTGGCGGATAGGCACCATGATGTCATGGCACAGAATGTTATCTCAACTGTTTCACTGCCTTTCAATTGCTTTTGTTTTGAGGTAAGAGTAGAAAACACGTGAAGCCGTGAGATTATGGTCAAGTAAAAGTCTGCTTCATCTGTATCTCTATGTGTATGAGGCCTCCAGACTAAAAGCTCTAGGTTAGTGTTACTTAAATAGGGCACTGTTCAATTTACTAAGTATAACACTAAGTTAGGGTTTCTATGGTGCTTTAGGGGTTAACTTACCTTTCAGCGTTGGGTCTTGCGTCAATGCTACCACGGTATGACTTTCAGTGCAACCCTCTGACAACACTTCTGGTTTCCCTAGGTTGCCACTATGTCATGGAAAGTGAAAGTGATGTCAGAACAAGAGAGAGATGTCATGTTACTTTAAATGTCACTGCCATTATTTGTGACCTAAGAAAACCAGAAGTGACATCAGATATTGTACCGGAAGTGACGTCAGATATTGTACCGGAAGTGACATCAGATATTGTACCGGAAGTGACGTCAGATATTGTACCGGAAGTGACGTCAGATATTGTACCGGAAGTGACGTGACCCTTGGAGCAATGACTCAGAGCAACAATGAAAATCATCTAAAAACCTTATCCTTAATCTCAATTAGGTTAGGGTAGATTTGTTGGCTACATTTAGAAGCTATTGGTAAAGCAACAACCGTCAAATATGTTCAACTCATTTAACCACTCGCCGCCGCAGCCAGGTTTGACCTCCTTGACAGAGACCCATTTTTTTAAAATTGGACGTGTGTCAATTTACACGAGAATAACTTTTTGATACTTTTACCTATCCATGCGATTTAGAGATTGTTTTCTTGTGACACATTGTGCTTTAAGTTAGTAAGAAATTTTGGTCCAAAAAATGATTGTTTATTTGTGAAAAATATCAAAATGTCATGAAATGAAAATTATATTGTACGCGCTGAGAGAGAAGTGACATGTCATCTATTTGTAGCGCTTACGCGCCGTGAGTAATGCATGTCTATTGGCCAGCGGGCTGCCACTCCCCCTCCCCTCCGCACTTCAGGAGTACGCGTTGATTAGCGTGAGCTCCAGAAACACACTGTGGTTTGCGGCGCGTACTGTACGCTGTGCAATACATTGTGTGAATGTACCCTTAGGCTGGCTCTGCTTATTTGTCTGTGTGTTCTTAGGACATGTAAACAACCATGGTGAAGAAGGAAGCCTTTAACTTCCTGCCCTGCCCATTAGTCTCGAAGCAGGAGGCTTCCCACAAGTCATCAGCAGGGTGTCCTGACATAGGTGATGTGATGATATGGTTGTGCTTGGGGGTGGCTAGAGGCATGGCATCATGTGGTCTCATGTTTGAGAGTGGATAGAGGCATGGCCTAGTTCGATGTTATGTATATGGGATCATATTTATAGGTTACAATAAACAGGTTATCAGTAGAATAAGGATTACATATGATTGCACATGATAGTGCACCACATGGAATACATAGGGATAGCATAGGGTGAGATATATAGAGATAAGGTAGGGTAGAATATGGAATAGATAGGGTATGATATAGGATACAGGCAGCACTAAGCATGGGTGGAGATACAGTATGGTTAGATATAACATGTTATCACAGCCATAGGACAATGTAGGATGGAGTAAGTTAGTGTGGGATATCTAGAGAAAAGACTGTAAAGGATATGGAATTGGTAGGGTAGTGTGGAAGATACAATAAGGCAGTAATCAGAATGAGTGCAGACATGGTATGATTAGATAGGATGTGTCATAGGATAAGGTAGAGATGCATTAGGTTAGGGTAGAATATATATAGATACAGAAGGCAGAATAGGCTATGGAGTTGGTGGGGTATGGCACATAATACAGGCAGCCTGAAAATATGGTACATTCAGATAGGATATGTTGTGGCAGCCATTTGATAAGGTAGGGACGGATGAGGTTCAGGTAGGGATTGGATAGACTGTAGCAGAGGGATCTGTGATGGGATAGCAGTGGGTTACACCATTAGAGGCTATGACTTCAAACCACGTCTGATAGACCTTTTGGTTGATAGAACAGATTTTCTTCTATCAGAAGTGGGTTTTTATTTCCCATAGATGTAGAAATCATAATTATCAGTCTTATTACAGCTATTATATCATGGGATTCGGCCGGTTCTATCTACTGTAGGAAATATTCCATTCCACGTGGCATTATAAGAAAATTCTACAGGAGTAAGACAAGCAGAACGACTTTTGCTGCTGACAGAGAAGTTTGATTGCTTAATTTGCAGCAAATCAGTGTCCATTAGTTTAAAGCATTGGGTGATTTTTAGCAAATAATCAGTTTGTCAGCCGCAGAGCGGGATAAAATGCGTTGTTTACAATAGGTCCTGCGCTGGCGTGATATCCATTAGCATTTTCAATGATGGGAGTGAATGCTCGGCTCTGATTACCGCTCTCTTCTGCTGATTCCCTTTTGTTTTGGTAAAGTGTGTGCACAATACATTTTTAATTGGCTGTGCTATAGGAAATTTGTATAATTTGCTTATGTATGAAAGAATGAATGGCGAGTGGGTTATTTATGCAGAGGATATATTGTATCTGCCAAAGTCTAAGCTACAGTGACAGACAAAAAATAGAAGTATAAAAGGATTGTTAAATCATTCTATATTCTCCTGGGTTAAATGCCATATGTCAATCCTTATCAAAATGCACAATCGTTAATAGACAAAAGTTATGGATTCTGAAACAGATGAAAAGTTCAATAAGGATTACACTTTCAAAAGTAGACTGCAATATTTCATGTCACAGGGTCTCTGATGTAATAATATGCCAGCGTCATGGTCATAGAGAGATAGATATGAGATGACTGGGTATATACAAAGATAGATAGATAAATAGATAGATAGATAGATAGATAGATAGATAGATAGATGGATAGATATGGGATAGATAGATAGATATGGGATAGATAGATAGATAGATAGATAGATAGATAGATAGATAGATGGATAGATAAAGGGTAGATAGATATGGGATTTGATAGTTTGATAGATAGATAGATAGATGGATAGATAGATATGGGATAGATAGATAGATAGATAGATATGGGATAGATAGATAGATAGATAGATAGATAGATGGAGAGATAGATAGGAGAGATAGATAATGGATAGATAGTAGACAGATATTTAATCAATTTATGGACAGATATGAGATAGAAGTATAGATAAACACATACATTTTTACCATATTGCTATAAGAATAGCTCAAAGACTTAAAGGGAACCTGTCACATAGGTTGTGCCCCCCTTGTTGAGGGCAGAACAAGGTAGTGTCAGACCTGCTGTTCCCAGCGCTGTGTCCCTTATTCTGTAAGATGCTGTAGTTTTAGAGCATTTAATGCTCAAATCTTATTCATGAGCAGGTGTTAGCTCCACCCACCAAAGGCTAGCTCCGCCCACTGACAGTTATTCACATGTTTCTACCTATTCAAAATAATATGTTTGTCAGTTGAGGTGGGCGGGTCTAGCCTTCCATTGGCCGGGTTTGAAAAAAACTGACACTCTGAAGGACTCTTCGAATGACTCTTCTGGCTGAAAACTGCAGATTTGAGCATTAAATGCACGAAAACTACAGCATCTTACAGAATAAGGGACACAGCGCTGGAAACAGCAGGTCTGACACTACCTTGTTCTATCCTCAGCAAGGGGGGCACAACCTATGTGACAGGCTCTCTTTAAACTAAAAGGAGTACTCTGGACAAAACTGTTACACAAGACACAATTATTATGGCAATTTGCATCAAAATACTTTTGCAGCTACTTTACACTGCATTTATTATGTGTTTAAGACAATTTTAAAGACTTCTACAACCCCCCCCTCTGCATGACGAGATGGCAGGGTGCCATATTGGTACAACTTTCTGTATACTAAATATTTTGCAGAACAGTACATAAGGGATCACGCCCTGTAATGGTCAAATACCTTATGGGGACTACATGCAGGGCTGCCATCAGAAATTTCAGGGCCCCCTACAGCTAAAGCACCTGCGCCCCCCCGCACTCCCGCCGCTTTCAGCCCCGCCCCCTGTCCACCCAATTGCTCCGCCTCCAACAACCACGCCCAGCAACCACAGAAAAAAAAAACTGCAATTGCGCCATTGTATTTGGATTTAGTTCTTGTTTCATTTTACAACGTACAGTTTATCTACAGTATATTGCAGTAATGAGTACGTATACAATGCCCAGCAAATAGCACTGCATGATCAACGTGTGTCACCATTATGTTACTGACCAAACCAGTATACCCAGTCCAATATAACCCAACAATATACAAAGACCAAATAATGGCGCCACATGTCACTACCATATAGTGACTAATACCACTACAGTGTTGTAGACCAATTAACAAACAATACCGCCACATGTCACTACATATGGTGACTAATATCACTATAATGTTACTGACCAAAGCAGCATACTAAAGCCGATATTACCAATATAACCTAAATATACAAAGACCAAGTAATACGGCAACATCATCACCACATAACTCCAAAGATGCAGAATAATGCCACGATACTGTTACTGAATATCACAATAACACCAATATTACCACCATACAGTGACCATATAGGGGGACATGTATGAAAACTGTCTAGGTGTTTTCTTTGTTGCCCATAGCAACCATTCAGAGTTCCCCTTCATTTCTTCAGAGCACTGTAAGGCCCCGTTCACACGGCTTATTCACGTGGGATTTGCGAGCCGGATTGTGCTCGCAATTCCGGCGTGAATAAGGTGCGGGGCGGGAGCGCGGTGGGGGAGCAGCCCGCCGGCCCCATAGACAATGCATTATCTACGGCGCGTCCGCGCCGTGAATGTGCATGTCACTTTCTCCCCCCCCGGGGCGGATTTGCCGAACGGGGAGGAGCGTCAGAATCCACTGTTCTCTATGAGAACTGTGGATTACCGTAATTACTCCGACGGATTGGCACCGTACTGCAGCGCAAATCCGGCGTGCAGTACGGCGCCAATCCGCGCCGAAATAAGCCGTGTAAACACGGCCTGAAGGGGAGCCCTGATTGGTTGCTATAGACAATAAAGAAAACACCTAGACAGTTTTCATACATAATGGAAGATACAAGTGCACACCGTACAGTAATATTTAGTGACTCACAGGTGACATCGTCTGATAAGTCATTCACTTTCCCCTTTCTTCTCCATCCGGTCCCGGCCACCATGAGGACTTTTCTTGGACACCACTCGTCACTGCAGAATTCACAACACAAACACCTGAGACTCACAATCCCACCTGTACACATCTCCCTATGAACAAACTCCCCATCCATAGTTCCCCAAATAGTAATAATTACCCCTTTGGTGCCCTGGCAGTTAGCTTTATAGGGACCCCTGTAGGTAAGTAGATAGTGGGTCCTCATAGGTAGGTAGCCAGGTAGAAAGCACTGGTAGGAAGAGAACTTGAGTGGGGCCCCACATGGAGGAAACCTGAGTGGTCATACTCAGCCACCGCTTGCAGCCCCACTCAAGTTCCCCCAGCCATGTGGGGCAACACAGGTCTGGTGAGGAGCTTTGAGCTGGGCCCCAAAAATATCCGACACCTTGAGCAGGGTCCCACAATACTCAGGGCCTTTAGCGAGGCCCTACCAAGACTCAGGGGCCTTGTGTGGGGCCCCACAACATTCAGGGGCCTTATGCGGGGCCCCAAGACATTCAGGGGCCTTAGTTGGGCCCCACGATGTGTAGGGGCCGTAGCTGGGGCCCACCACGAGTATGGGCCTGATGTGGGGCCCCACAACCCAATTTAGGGCCTTATGTGGGGCCCCACAACGTGTAGGGGCCTTATGTGGGGCCCCATGACATGTAGGGGCCTTATGTGGGGCCCCACGACGTGTAGGGGCCTTATGTGGGGCCCCACAACATTTAGGCCACAACATTCAGGGGCCCCACAGGATTGGAATGTGTCCTGGTGTCCCTGTTCAATATTTGGGCCCAGGGGCTGCTGGGGGGGGGGGGGGGTGCTGCGATCCACGCTGCGCCAGAGCGGAATTAAGTCCAGGGTCGAACTTAACTTACTACAGCTTCAGCTCGCTGCGCTCGGCGCAGCAGCTCGTTCCTGGGCCGCCGGGCGGCCCCTCCTCCTTCCTCTGGCCGCGGGCGGGATACATGTTTATTTAAAATCAGGCGGCCCGCCACTGAATTAATTTGTCAAAAGTCCCGGCCAGAGGAAGGAGGAGGGGCCACCCGGCTGCCTAGACACGAGCTGCTGCGCCGAGCGCAACGAGCTGAAGATGTAGTCAGTTCAGTTCGCCCCTGCAATTACTTCCTCTATCGCGCAGCGGGAATCGCAGCACGCCCCCCCCCCCCCCCCCCGCAGCACCTGGCCCAGTCACATACAGCAGTGCAGGCGCACTTATCAATCATTATTGTGAAGCAAAGGGGCGGAGCCTGCCAGCGGCGGCGGGCCCCCCCTTGCTTCACAGTCCGGCCGGGGCCCCGTACGGCAGTACTGGTTGTACTGCCCTAACGGCGGCCCTGACTACATGCACAATAAAAAAGAGAAAAGGAAGGTTATAAAAATTTAATTTTACAAATAAACAAGTCAATAAAATAAACATTACACATAATTGGCATCACCGTGTCCATAAAAGTTCACTCTATTAAAATACGGCCCTTAGTGCCTCATGTATGGAAACTGTCTAGGTCTAAGACTTTCCTTGTTGCCCATAGCAACCAATCAGAGCTCATAGCAACCACTCAGAGTTCAGCTTTCATTTCATATACTGTTCTGGAAAAATAAAAGGGGAGCTCTGATTGGTTGCTATGAGCTCTGATTGGTTGCTATAAGCTCTGAGTGGTTGCTATAAGCTCTGATTGGTTGCTATAAGCTCTGAGTGGTTGCTATTTGCTCTAAGTGGTTGCTATGAGCTCTGATTGGTTGCCATGAGCTCTGAGTGGTTGCTATGAGCTCTGATTGATTGCTATGAGCTCTGATTGATTGCTATGAGCTCTGAGTGGTTGCTATGGGCAATAAAGACAGTCTTACTGCTAGACAGTGTACATGCATAACGCCCTTAGGGCCTCAAGTATGAAAACTGTGTAGGTCTAAGATTTTCCTTATTGTCCATAACAACCAATCAGAGCCCATAACAATCAATCAGAACTCATAGCAACCAATCAGAGCTCATAGCAATCAATCAGAGCTCATAGCAACCATTCAGAGCTCATAGCGACCAATCAGAGCTCATAGCAACCAATCAGAGCTCATAGCGACCAATCAGAGCTCATAGCATCCAATCAGATCCTATAGCGACCAATCAGAGCTCAGCTTTCATTTCATATAATGCTCTGGGAAAGTAAGAGCTGAGCTCTAATTGGTTGCTATGGGATCTGATTGGTTGATATGGGCTCTGGTTGATTGCTATGAGCTCTGATTGGTTGCTATGGGCTTTCATTGGTTGCTACAGGCAATAAAGACAGTCTTACTGCTAGACAGTTTTCATACATAAGGCCCAATGTGCTTTGCTCTATGTTAGAGAAATGGCCTCAAACTTGTTTGTATCTTCAGACACAGTTATTCATGATAAGCTTATTATGCACTGGCCTGATTTCTCTTTCATCCCCTAAAACCATGATAAACATCCATGTTAAAAATAAAGTTTTAATTTGCTTTGCTCCCAGCCCCATTTGCTTTTTAATATTTAAGCAGTCAGCTTCCCTTCATCAAAAAACAGAAGGAAGCTCCAAGAATGTGATGCACGGCAGGGATGAAACCAGCCATCTGACAAGGAAGGAGTCAATGCCGAGCATTTCTCGAAAGCCGCATAAAACATATCAGTCTTTGCTATAAACCGTGATGGGTTCCACATGGCACATATAAACATTTAATTGGGAAATAATGAAACTGAAAGAGTTGCATACAAATCTACGCTTGATTAAATATGACATGGTCCGTGATTACTGCCCGTCCGGAAGAAAAAATAAAAAAAAATTGGAGTTATTTTTAGATATTTCCATCAGTTTGTGTCTTATGAGCAACACTGTAAGAATAAATAATTTTCATGGACACTTCACAAATAATAATCGATTAAGATAAATTAATTGCTGTTTTCATCTCGGACATAATAGCTGTCAGGACGCGTTTATAGCCGTCCTCGTCAACATCCCAATGCATGTGTTTTTTTTGGAAGGGGTTGAAAGTCCCTACAATAAGACCTTGTACTAACAAAATCACGGTGTTAGCCGTCAACATTGGGCCTATTTATAACAATCGGAACAGTTTGAGGAGAAATTTCCGTAGAAAAGCGCACCTTGGACATCACAGTGGGTGGAATGGCTGAAAGTAAGGTTCTGTTCAGACTCGTTTTTTAACCCTTTAAGGACCCAGCCAGTTTTGGCCTTCCTGACACAGCCATATTTTTTAAATCTGACGTGTCACTTTATGTGGGAATAACTGTTTGACACTTTTACCTCTCCGTGTGATTCAGAGATTGTTTTCTCATGACACATTGTACTTTAAGTTAGTAAGAAATTTTGACCACCAGTTTGATCAGTTGATTAGTAAAGGTTCCTCTGAATGCAAACCTGTTGACATTTTTTTTTTTTTTTTAAACATTATTTATTCGTTTTGGCACAGAAAAATCAAAACAAACACATGAGTGACCAAAGCTCTGCTGATTTTACATAGTGGTTACATATATCATAACACCTAATACATAAATTAGAGTTACAATCATTAGAGATAACAGTATATAAACCTAACATATCTTGTCAAACTAGGAAGAAAAACGCTCACCAACTCCAATCAGAGTTACGCTGCTTAGAATTGAAAAGACAAGAAAACGTAGAAGTGTAGATGTGCTCAGGATATGTTGTTTGGCTGATGACAATAGACAGATTTTAAAATTTATAAAAGTATTTATTTCTCAATTACCCGGTTACGTGATCCCTTAATTTTTGACAATAAAAACAATTGCATTAATCTTTCAAAAAATGTTAGTGTTTTCTACACCGTTCAGACGCTACACAAAATTATTTTAAAAAAAAATATATATATATATATATATCTATTCTTAACAAGGACATTAAAAGGGTTTTGACTCGAGTGGGGAACGTGTCTCCGGCTGGAGAGCTGGCCGTGCTTGCGCAGTCACTCTCCATTCTATTCTATGGGATTTCCGAGTATAGCCAAGCGGTGTGTTCGGCTCTGCTCGGAACTTCCATAGAACAGAATGGAGAGTCGTGCGCAAGCACAACCGATTCTCCAGTCTGCACGAAAAGATTTAGGGGCCCATTCCCGAGATAGGTGCAGGTCCCAGAGTTGGAACCCACACCTATCAGACGATGATGGCATATCCTAACGATATGACAACATTGTCTATTGTGGCAAAACCTCTTTATGCTTAAAAACATTATATCTACAGCATGCAAATGTGTAGCAAAATGAGGACGTACCCTAGCTCATTTTCTTTCTCTGTAGTATAATGTTGTACTGTGTTAGCCATAGAACGATGTAGAAGAGCAAAAAATTCAAGGGATACCTTTTAGAGGCTAACTGAGTATATTTGATGCTTTCCAGAGCACTAGCTCTCTTCGTCAGACATGGTTGTACAAGAACATATATAACATCATATGGGATGAAGAGAGCGACTACTGTCGAAAGCTTGCCATGAAATATGCTCAGTCTCTAAAAGGTATCGATGAATTCTTTGCTCTTCTATGAGTTTCTCCAAGTGATTTGACTTCTAAAAACAGGTCCAATACGTGGTTGTCTGAACAAGGCTTTTTCCAATGTGCATGTACACATTGTGGAGTATATAGATACGCAACCAAAGTATTGGAGCTTCCATTCCGCTGATAGTAGCAAATCATTTAACAGCAAACATTTTCTAAACAGTAATTCAACCCATGTCATTTATGTCATTTTTTGCACTCAATGTAAGCTTATATACATTTGTTGTACTTCCCACAAGCTAAAATGACATATTAGTGAACATTTATCTTATATACAGAAAAATTTGGTGAACTCGTTGGAGGCAGCTTTATAGAAGTACATGCCTCTGATACAAGAACATTCAATTTATTTTTGCAATTGACAGGGTTAATACACAGGAGGGGTGGTGACTGGCAACGCCTTATATCTGAATGAGAAGCCAGGTGGATACTATAACTGAATTCCTGCTCCCCAGTCGGTCCAAATTTTAGAACAGATTTGCTATATATTTATTCATAGTTTATACTATTATGCATATTTGGTATTTCTCTGTCATTTCTGTTGTTATACATTATGATTGTTATTAGTTGAATATGATTGGTGCACATGTATTTTAAAAGTCTGGTCCATGTCATGTGACACTATGCTATAAATAAGAACCCATGGGTTCAAAACACGTAAGCATCCCTGTGGATCGTCGTTCAACTCTTTTAGAATTTTAGCCATATGCTGTGGTATTTAATGGATTGAGAAATAAAGCTAAAAGATCCTTTTATCAATTTGGATGTTTCCAGATTTACTTCCTATCAGATATATTTTGTCAGAGCAAAATTTCTGCTAGTTCTTCACCTGGTGTCAGTGGAGGATCCATTGGCTCAAAAGCCTGGCAACTTATTGGTCAGGAGAGGGTAGCTTTATCAGATTCATGGGAGGGAAACAAAAAGTCATACGGTGGAGAGGTTACGGTTTGAGGTTGCAAAGACTTACCAGGTATCACATTTTAAGATTTTTGAAGGCTTCCATCGCCACAATGTCTCCTTTTTTTGGCAGGAAGTGCTAGAACCACCATCTTTGTTCACTCTTATGCATTGTTTATACAATGGAAAAGGGTGAACTGACGATCGAAAAAGTTTTTAAAGTATAACCTATTAAAAGTTCAAATCACCCCCCTTTTGCCATATAACAAATAATAAAAAAATTAAAAAGTTACACATAATTGGTATTGCCGCATCTGTAATAGTCTGATATATTAAAATATACCATAATTTATTCTGCTCACTGAACACTGTAGAAGAAAAAAAAATCCAAATGCCAAAATTGTAGTTTTTTTTGGGTCATTTCACCTCCCCTAAAATTGGAATAAAAGTGATTTAAAAAGTTGCATCTATCCGAAAGTGGTACCAATAAAAAATACACTTCAGCCCGCAAAAAATCAACCTGCAGAATACAGATAACACATAATTTATACCGGTATGGTACGATGAATGAAACCATTAGAAAGTACATCTTGTCCTGCAAAACAAAAGCCCTCATATGTCTAATGAGATGGAAACATACAAACAATTATAGCTCTTGGAAGGCAGGAAGTAAAAAAACAAAGAGTCTTATTATTATAACTATGGCACAGGCATCATCGTCTTGCATGGGCCAGGGAGCATCTTCACTGAACAAGGGACCAGTGGTCCTCAGTGCTCTTCAGTGATGAAAGTCAATTCACTCTGAGCAAAAATGATGGCCGCCAACAATGCTGGAGACATCAAGGAGAGCGAGATGCATCAGCCAGGTCAGGTACCCTTACCGGTTGACTAGCACGCAGACCACACTGATGTAAATGGTTACGAATGGTCTGACGAGACACTTGGTTGCCTCTCACCATCCTTAAACTACCCTGGAGTTGTGCAGCATTCATCATCTGGTTCCGCAGGGCATTGTTTACATCATCTAGTGTGTGATGGAGCCAAAGGATGTCCACTTATTTGCCTTTCTGTGACTCTTCCAGTCTCCCTGTATCTGTTGGAACCTACTGATGACACTCTAAGCTCAGTGGCCAATTTTGGCCGAGAGCATCCTGCTTCAAGCCTCGCAATGGCGAGGTACTGTTGATCAATTGTTGTCTTGGTCTCATGATGTCCAAATGTGAACAGCATGATGAGGAAGGCTGATTAAAATTCATCCCCTAAATGTACTGGGCCATTCAGGGATCAAACACCTGTTGTGAATTGTGTCATTAAGCTACTTGTTAGAGATCAACTATTTGTGCAAAAAGTACTGAAACATTGACCATTTGGAAATGTGAATTTTAAAGTTAAGAGATGTCTTAGTTAATTTAAAAAAAAAATCAAGAAATATCATGTTCATCCTGAAATTTCAACAAAAAGCCAAATATTCCTAATTTTTTGTGACTAGTGTATGTGCAAAAGAACCTAAGCAAAGAAATTTTGGCAACATTGAACTTCCCAACAAAATGGCCTTATCCATTTGCCTTGTTATAATAGCATCCTGGTATTGCTTATTTCCCACTGCTGATGGTGCAACCTAAAAGAACAGTAACCTTCCATGTTCCAGTAACCAGTACATGTTTACTGTCACCATCATGTAGGGATATGGGGACCTTACTGAAATCCTACTTCACCACTAGTCTATAATATTATGACTTGTTATAGATACATAGATACGTCCAAAATCTTTTTTTCTCTTTTTTTTTTCTAGATGAACCAAGCAAAGAGATTTGCCTTCTTACAATGGCATTTTTTACTGCTTATATCCCACTCGTGAGGGTGCTACTTAGAAGAACACCGACCTCCCACACTATTTTTTTTGGAGCTTTGCAGAGGAACCTAGAAAAGCAACTTTGACAAAACTGATTTTTCCCCAAAAAATTGGCTTATCCATTTGCCTTGTTATAATAGCATCATTTTATTGCTTATTTCCCACTTGGTCAAGTCTCTGTTAATGGTGCCACCTAGAAGAACAGTGAACTCCCACCATGATTTGTCCACATTTACTGCCACCATCATGTAGGGATATGGAAATCTTAACTTTAGAAATCCTACTTCCCCACTCGGCAATAATATTGAGACATATTACAGATACACAGATACGTGCAGAATTTTTGTTTTTATTTTGCATAACAAACTAGCTAAGAAATTTTGACAAAACTGAATTTCCCCCCAAAAAATTGGCTAATCTACTTATCTGTTTATAATCACATCCTTTTACCACTTACTGCTCACTGTTGGTGGTGCTACCTTGCCACATAGATGGCGTGTACACGTTAACCTCACATCATGCAGAGATATGGAAACCTTACCTTTAGAAATCTTACTTCACCACTAGGCAATAATATTGAGCTATGTAATAGATACACAGATAAGCAAAAGTTTTTTTTTTTTTTTAATTTTGCAGAGGAACCTAGCAACAACATTGAACAACATTTGACAACATTCAACTTCCATAAAAACAGGGGCTTATCCAATTGCCTTGTTACAATGGCATTCTACACTGCTTATTTCCCACTGTTGATGTTGCTACTTAGAAGAACATTGACCTCCCACCCCGTTTTTTTTCGAAATTTAGCAGAGGAACCAAACATCAACATTGAACAACATTTCGCAACATTGAATTTCCAAAAAAACTGTGGCTTATCCACGACTAAGGATGAGTTTCCAAAACGCGTCGGTCTGAAGTGGCCCTTGTCTACATTATGGTGCTATTTTTGCATTGAGCCAGGGGCTATCCTTCTTGTGTACCTCTTTTAATGAAGTTGGAAATAAATTTGGAAGTTTTATTCATTCCCAGTCTGGTCTCTCAGATGAAGCTGGCTGCATTTCACTTGTGAATTTCTATCCAATTGCCTTGCTACAATAGCATCCTTTACTGCTTATTTTCCACTGTTGGTGGTGCTACTTAGAAGAACATTGACCTCCCACCCCGTTTTTTCGAAATTTAGCAGAAGAACCTAGCAACAAGATTGAACAACATTTGACAACATTGAATTTCCAAAGAAACAGTGGCTTGTCCATTTGCCTTGTTATATTAGCAAACTTAGTGCTTCTTTCCCACTTGACCAAGTCTCTGTTAATGGTGCTGCCTAGAAGAACAGTGACCTCCCACCATGATGGTTTGTACACATTTACTGCCACCATCATATAGGAATATGAAAACCTTACCTTTAGAAATCCTACTTTCCCACTAGACAATAACAGTAAGACATGATATACAGTAGATACACATATCTATGTGCAGAGGGTTTTTTAAAATGTTGCAGAGCAACTTAAAAAAGAAATGTTTGCAAACTTGAATTCCCCAAAAAGCATTGGCTTATATTTATAAAAACTGTGTGCATTGTCAAATGAAATAATGCTGTAACCCAGATCTGCTTGATACAGAGTTACTGGATTGTAGGACGTGAACGGAGCATACTGCTTTACTTGCTGACTTGGTCTCTGAAGGAAACTGTTGTAGACACTTTGATAATAAAACATTAAACAAGAAAGCCATCAGGTGATTGCGAGCAAGAAGAGGCTTGGCAGAATCTTTTTTTATGGCGCAGTTCAGTAGAAGAGAAAAATAAACGTACAAATCACTGAATCCATTAAAGGCATGTCCACAAAACCCACATATGATTTACTTAGGTTCACAAGAGCCAAACAACCTAACTTTTTATGTGAGATTTAATGCCAGGCTTGTTTTTGTGTTTGGCTGATGGGTTTCTGAACATCAAGCTTATGAAAGAGCCAAGGGCTAATTTAAAGTAATGTCCTTTCAGGGATATAAAAGCTCAACGATTTCCATTCTCTCTGATTAAAGTGATAGAGATGGGATTTGTCAAGTAGGGTGTATACAAGATAATACACCAACATGGAAACAAAAAGTTCCAGAAGACCATATGTGTGATAGATCACTCAAGTAGTGTTCACCTGCAGCAACTTCTACAAAGAAACATCTAGGCTAGACTTTCTTGTCCTTAAAAGTGTTTTCTCACCATGCAGTTTCACAGAGCCACAGTCAGCTTCAGACTCGCACTTCCTGGTCAGGCTGAGGGTGGGTCTATAGCAGTGATTGACATATCAGCTCTGCTGTTCCACGCTATTCTTGTTACAGTAACATAAGTGCTGAAGATTTATAAAGTATAGGACACAAAGCTACAGTGCGCTAAAAAGTTAAAGCTTCACTGTCTGATTATTAGGGTAAGCTATGTGATGTTGAACTGTGAAGTGACACCAAACAGAAGTGATGTCAGAGTGACCCCAATTTAGGGTCGATTTTTTTTTTTTTTTTTTCGCAAATATTGCTTAAAATCAATTTGGGTCAATCCAAATCAAAGCACTTGGTTTCTGGTCATATTTGACTTTGACCTGAATCCAAAGTGCGACACCTTCTATTTAGTTCTATTGAAAAGAATTGGCTGTTCATGTAATGCATGTACAAGTTCAGTCTACAAGAGTGAGAGATCAATTTTGTTAGTAGCCAGTCTGCAATCTTGTTATTAGATGAGGGTCTCGAACAAAGGGGTTCCCCATTGTTATCTAAAAATTTCCGCTTATTTGGAAATGGGTTCTTGAAACTGGACCATTCACTGACAGCAAGCTTAATCATGGTGAATTGTTACACATAATATAGTTTTGTGCTTCGGATTTGGGTCAATGTCAAATTCAACCTGAATCTAAGTGACTGGAATTTGGTAGGACGGACTTGAATTTTGTCAAAAAAAAAAATCAGCAAAAAATTGATCCTAACCCTAAACTAGATTTAGGATTAAGGTTATGTTTTTTAGGAATTTTAAAGGGTTGATTTAGCTTATAGTGTTGCTTTGGTTCCCACGCCGGTACAGGCCTTATCCAAAAACATAGAAAGGCAGCATCCAATGGGTTGAAAAACTATAAATTTGTCCTTTTATTCCTCCATAAAAACACCCCAATACATGCTACGTTTCGACCTGAATAGGTCTTTATCCAGCTACAGGCCAAATGTTGTGGTATCACTTCTAGGGTGACTTCTGGTTTCTCATGACGCTACAGTGGGAGCAATGCTGTAACGTAAGCTTACACCTAAAAGACCTTAAAAATCCCAACCCCAATTTTTTTATGCAGACCTGCAAAACTTGGCAAGAGTTTAAAACCACCCAGGAACACCCCTGGATTGAGCAGAGATGCCACCTGATCGAGTAAGAATGCCCTCACCCATAAATTACCTGGGGATGCCCATTTTGGGTAGGGATTGCACAAGTCCCACCACTTTGCGGTCTGTTTTGCAGACAGCTAAAATTCTTTGGCAGACCATATGTTGTGCAGGCCTTGGCTAACGTTAGGGATAGGGTTAGAAAAATTATTCCCAAACTCAAATTTTTTTACAAGTTCTGTTGAACAAGTATTAATTCGAGCAGAGCCCTATTCGAGCAACACTAATTGTTATGAATGCATCGGGGGCGAGTGGCGCCTTGGTCCGTGTATCAGGCTGCGGGCGCACTCGCTCCCCAGCGCGCCTATCCTCACCCAGCCGCGCTCCTGTCCATCCGCATCCTCCTGCTGGCTGGTGCGCACGTCCCCGTCCCTTAGGGCGTGTGCGCTCCAGCTCTTTGAAGTTTAAAGGGCCTGAGCGCCGGCAATTGGCTAATTGCCGGGTGCTGTCCCCATATAGTCTAGTCACTTCCGTCCATTCCCCGCTGGATCTTTAGCGCTACATGCCTTTTGAGAAAGCGTTCCTTTGCCTTGTTCCTGATCTCCGTGTACCGAACCTTTGGCTTCGGTCTACTGACCTCGAACCTTCGCCGCCTGTCCTGACCTGTCTGCCTGGCTCTGACCATGAGTTTGCCCGACTTCTTGGTACCTCGCTGCACCTCGGCTGCCTCCGCAAGTACGTCATGTCAGGGGTAGCGACCTGGTGGAATCCTGCCGCAGCAAGTCCATCCCGCTTTGCGGCGGGCTCTGGTGAATACCGGGACCCACTTAGACTCCGCTCCCTGGCGTGGCCTGTACCACCGCTTGCAGCGGTCCAGTGGATCCACTACCCGCTCATCTGTTACACTAATCAAGTGTACTTTAAAGTTTTGTAACTTTCCTATAGATGACAGCACTATTATGGTCATACCTAGGAGTGTGATATACAACTGCTGGCAGCATGGAATATATTTCTGCACTTTTTATTTATACTGGCTTCCTGGTGGCCGGCACACAGCAACACTCAGTAAACGCAATGGAAATTGAGGTCCTGCTCCCATTGAGAATGTGTGTCATGTGTGGTATGAATTACTGAAGAGAAATTCTGTTAACCAGGAGTTCCTAATATTAGGCATCAAAACAGGATGGCCGGGGTAGGAGCTAACAGTTCACAGCCTCCCGCTGCCCTGGTTGTTGTTTTTTATAACCATTTAAAGGCACAGGATTTCTGCAGTTGCTAAGGATAAGGCTTAGGACTGTTTAAGCTTGAGATTCATGTGAAACTTGGCTGTGGCAGAAGTCCATGTTGCCCAGCTGTTTTGTAGACACGATGACAGGTGTCCAGTTTTTTTTTTTCCATTTGATCATGGAATGTAATATGCCTTCAAACACATTTAACTAAACCACACTTACAGCTTCTTAAGTGTTTGCATTATACAGTAATTGCCATGTATCCAAAACAGTCTGTCACACAGTCCACAACCCTACTGCCCATAATCAACAAAGTACCAGCTAACAATCCAAAGGTTCCTTCTAAAACTTAGATATAGAGGTGTAACCTAAAACTTCTGCACCCAGCTGCAAAATCTGTCACAGAGACCCCTGTCTATGATTTGCAATGTAACTGATGTATTGTTATCAAACAGAAAGACACTAGGGTCCCCCAGGGTTATGGAGTAACCAATATTCTTCTCAGAACCTATAGCTACAGCCCTCTGAAGACCTGTATGAGTCAGACTGATTTTTCTTCCTCTACACCAAGGATGGAACATTCATTTTCACCAAGGGCCACATCAGCATTATGGTTGTCTTCTAAAGACCATTGGAGGGTGGCTAGGGTGCCTCAGTCAGACTGTCAGAGCTGTGCTATGCTACTGCCTATGAGTTGCTAAACAAAGTGGTGTACTGGTGTGCGGCAGAGCTACAAATCCAAGATGGCGCCTGCTCCCAGAGCTGGTGCCACTGACTCTGACAAGCACTGGCTGTATCATGCAGAGAAGATGAAACACCAGTCGTTCTGCATCCCGAACTTGGTTAGAATATTATTGAGTTCCAAATCTTCTTCTCTTGTTCATCAAGAGCTTCACAGATAAAGTTTAAGGGTAACATGTACGAACGGGGCTGACCAGAAGTCTGGCATCTTTTCAGCCCAAAAACTAGCACAGCCCTGTTCGCTCTATTTTTAAACAGATTCACTCCAATATCAGGCGCATAATTGGGTGGCACTTTGTAATGCGCCTGAGATCGGGGGGCATGCTGGAGGTGTCATACTACAACAGTACAAAGCTACACATTTATAGCTTCAGTACGAGAAATCCAGGCCCATTACTGCTGGAACAGGTAGAGCACTTTAAGCCAGAAGTGTCTCTTTATAGCTAGAAAGCACTAAATCTATGACCTGCAGTAGAACAGGTTCATAATTTCAGGCGCATTCTACGCTACAAATGCGCACAAAAAAAGTCACCTGGGCGCCAAAAATCATACGTGTCGCCCTAAATGTCTGGCTTCTGCAAGAATCAACAAGGCTAAAATACCAATTTGCAGCCATAGTAGGGTAAAGCCCATCAACAAATTCCTTGTAGAGGAAATGCATTCCTTGTAATGGGTTATGCTTCTCTACAGAAGTTTGACTGATGAATGGGCTTGGGTAATTCCAAATGGGTGATCTTTTGGACTGCATTTTTCCAACCACGTTCCATGCAATCAGTGCAAGTGTTTTCTTTAGCATTAGTCAAACTCAAGGCCCGTGGGCCGTATCCAGGACGCCACATCATTTCATGTGAGATGTGAGAGCTTAAGCACAGCAAGCAGGGATGGACAAGGTCCAGATGCAGATGGACTGGCTCTCTACTTTCTCTGTATGATGCAGCCAATGCTTGTCAGAGCCAGTGGCACCAGCACAAGGAGCAGGCACCATCTTGAATTTGTAGCTCTGCCGCACACTAATACATCACTTTCTTCAGCAACTCACAAGCAGTGGTAAACCTCTGACTATCTTACCAAGGCACCCTAACCACCATCCAATGGTCCTCTGAAGGCAACCATAATGCTGCTGTGGCCCTTGATGAAAATGAGTTTGACACCTAAGTTCTAGAGGAAGAAAAAACAATCTGACTCATGAAGGTCTTAAGATTGTTGTAGCTATAGGTTCTGCAGAGTAATGGCTTCACCAGAGCCCTGGGGGGCCAAAGTGTCTTTTTTCATCTAACAATACACCAATTTTGTAAATTCCACATCATAGACAGGGGGCCCTGTAACAGATTTTGCACTTGGGCTTTAGGCTACACCTCAATATCTAAGTTTTAGAAGGCACTTTGGATTGTTAGCTGATACTGTGTTGATTACGGGCAGTAGGGTTGTGAACTTTGTGACAGACTGTTTTGGATACATGTTTAAGTGGCTCACTAGAGGGATGGTTAAACAGTGGGCACTATGTATTTTGACAGACCGCACTCTCCTGGCATTACCCAAACCCATTCATCAGTCAAACTTCTGTAGAGAAGCATAAATCATTACAAGGAATGCATTTCCTCTACAGAGTCAATTGTTGATGGGCTTTACCCATCTGGCCGCTGATTGGCATTGTTGTACTTTTGATTCTTGCAGCAGCCAGTCATTGAAGCTCTGTGTATTGATCCACAGCACACCATACAGATGCTTTACAGAAAGTGAGGAATTTTACTCTATACATTCAATAGACAGTTCTCCAGCAAAAAATACTTCAGTGTTAGATATGACCACAGAAAAAATAGGACATAAATTACCAAAAAACTACAAAGCTACAATTACTGCTCAATGGCTGGAAGATACACTGAATCCCAACAGCAGGCGTCTCTGGCCCATATGCTGCATGGGAAAGATATAGCAGGTGCCGGTCATTAATGAGCAAATGCTCTAGATACCAGTTCACACCAGTATGCAAAAAGCCACGGTATAACACATAGGGAGGCTGCACAAATAAAACAATACCGATGTCCCATTTTTTCTGAGGTTTTATTTTTAATAGTGTAGGGACTCGCAAGAAATGAGGAGCCTTGCCAGGGCTTGTGAGCTTGCGTACTTTAGCTACCGTATCAACTAATATTATATATTTTTCCAGTATTTTACAATTTTTTGCCTTAAAACACTGGGGAGCTTAGGGTACAAGTATTTTGTGCAGGACACGATTTAAGTGCTGGGCAGCCTGCCCATTTGAATATTATGGGCGTTATTGGCTGTAGCCCAGCATGGTATACCTGTATGAATGGCGTTACCCTTTGTATCGCCTTGTCTATATGCAATTTCATCGGTATTGTTGCATTTGTGCAGTCTCCCTATGTGTTATACCGTGGCTTTTTGCATGCTGGTGTGAACTGGTATCTGGAGCATTTGCTCATTAATGACCGGCACCTGTTATATTTTTCCCATGCAGCATATGGGCCAGAGACGCCCGCTGCTGGGATTCAGTGTATCTTCCAGCCATTGAGCAGTAATTGTAGCTTTGTAGTTTTTTAGTGTTAGATATGAACAAAATGCAATGAGAATCCGGAACATATCTGGAATAGAAATATATGTCTGGATTCTCATTGCATTTTGTTCATATCTAACACTGAAGTATATTTGCTGGAGAACTGTCTATTGAATGTATAGAATAAAATTCCTCACTTTCTGTAAAGCTTCAGTATGCTGTGTTGGCCTAGGAGTGATATTCTACCCATAGGCACCCAGAACTTACAAGGAGGTCCAAAGGGAGCGCAACATCTTATCTACACTTTATTGAAACTGTGAAGCTCTCGATGAACAATGGAAGATGGTGTAGAACTCAATAGTATTCTAAGCAAGGAGCACAAAGTGGGTAGCTCTAGCAGGCCTGAAATGTGATGACCCTTTCACAAAGGTGGCAAGTTATGTATTATAGCATAATGTGTATGTGAGAGATGGTACATATTATACAAATAGTTATATATCTGCATTACTGAAGTATAATGTGGTAGATTTTCTTTATTATCGATGCTGTTGGACCTGATACCAAAGTGAGAGGCCGAGCAGTTCCTAACTACTGGCAGAGGCACAGCTTCCAATGAACTAGATATTTTAGATGTTATTAACATTTTTTATATTTTCTGAATCCGATCTGATGCAGTAACCATTGATGTGTTAAATTGAAAGCATAACGGACTGTTACCACAATCATAAATAAGTAAATATAATTACCGTACTTATACCTGGTGATGTATTAACGCTGCTGAGGAGCAAACCTGGTGCCAACAACAAACCGCACTCGAACCAATGTGATTTTTTGCTTTCATAAAAAGTAAAATTTCTGCAATATAATCTCACAAATAAATTTGGGATTCATAAATCCCCCAAATTATTTGTGCTTTGTTTTCCTGTAACATTGCACTAAAATACTAAGATATCCAAATAAGAGGACAGCTTTATTGACCATTATTTTTACAGCTACTAAAGGAACAAATATTTCTGCAGCCAAACCAGGTTAGTGAATTACTTTTCGACTATCGGTATGTGATGGTACTTTGCCATCTAACGCTGCTTGTTCAGTGTCTTCCTAGAATTGCCATTCCCCCAGTACACCAAGAGTTGAATCCACCATTGTGTCAAGCTTATTTTTAGAGACTCTAATTTCCTAAAGTTTTAGCTACCAATGGTCCCAGCTTAAGAGGTGGAGAGTTGTGTATAGTCTCAGTTATTTGCATACAGTATAGCCCCAATAGCTAAACATCGTCAACATGTTCAACACAACCAATAACAATCCATATGTTTTGTATTAGTGATATCAGGACTGGGACAAGGTATTCTTGTGCCCTAGGCAAATAAGGCATATAGCGCCCCACACCACTTCACATAGAAAATTCAGCCCACTCCATCCCTTCTTGTACCCCTGCCTGGGGTTAAGTGGCTACCCTACATATGCCTACCGGTCGTCCAGGCCCTGAGTGATATCACTGGCTAGCAGCAAAATGGTCATCTTCAGTAGAATTGATTAGCTGAACTAATGTTATGTACAGCAATGTTATTGCAGGACATACTTGTTAAGAGATTATCTGATGTGGACATCACCCACTTGTATGCTCTATTAGGGAATATATATAAGAACAGGGTAGTTGTAATGTAGATGGTTGGTACAAGAAAACAGAACACCTTTAGCAGTGGCTTTTTTTTAGGCCCTAACAGTGTCTCTAGTATCAGGTTCCCCATAGAACTTAAAGGAGTTGTCTCACTACATTGATTCATCTGCCCTCAGTCCTGTTTTCTTGGTTTCATTTTGAATTAAGGGGTGTGTTTACTGGCTTCCAATAGGCTGCAGTAGAAGTCAGGTCTGTAGCTATAGCAACCAGTGCTTGCAGCCTATCAGAAGAGATAAAACAGGTCTGTAGATATAGCGACCTGAGGAGCTGATGCGGCCCATACAAGAGGGGATATCTCAGAATAGGTAATATACTGTTAATGGAAACATATTGCAAAGTGACTTGTTTTTGCAAGATCTTTAACATAAAAAGCAATCCTTGTTGTGAGATAAACCCTTTAAGTAGAATTAAATGGTAGCAGACCAAGCAGTCAAATGGAAAAACAATGCAAAGCATCTATTAAATACAAAACCATTACATGACGGAGTTTGCAGGACAACAAGGCAATCATGGGCTGAGACACGGATGGGGAAACATCATCAATGGATTCAATCTGAAAGCCGATCAACGACAGCCTAAAACTGACCAAAACTAACTGTCCCTGAATCTTTCCCTAGACCCTATCCTAAAAAAAATGACCCTAACACCAGATACTACTGATCCTTCACTATCCCTGAAATAACCCTAAATATATAAATAAGCTACAATCATAAGTGGACTCTAGTACCCAATAACTAGACACAATCCCTCTGGACAGAACAATATATTCTGCAACAAACTGCCAAACCCAGAAAGTCTTAGAAAAAGGCTAGCAATTACCACTCCACTCTAAACTAGCTCAGGCTGCGATGTATGGTCAGCTGATCTGCCCAGAAAGGTAATTGAGGCGGTTGCATAACAATTGCCTCATATGTTATTTAATAGGAGGGAGAAGACAAATGGCAGGAAGATTTCTGTTATTCGTAACAGTAACCTATAAGCTAGATATCTACTGTACTAACCCCTTCAAAGAGACTGTTACCAAGTTACGGGACTGAAATATCTATTGCAGGAAATGCTATCCTGAGAGGTTGGTGTAAAAAAAAAAACAGGTAGCCTTTATGTTATGTTGTTGTATTTTGTATATGTAGTTTCAGTCTAGTTTGGTAAAATCACGCTCAAAGAGGCCAATATGGGAAGCTTCGTGGTGCTTGGAGTGGTGCTTGGTGACTGGGAGACCATTTGACCAGGTTGTGAGCAATTTGTCAGCTAAACATAAAACAGAAGGTTCCTTCTCCTGTGATGTGTGGTGTTGTGGAGTTTATTTTTAAGCAATGATGGGTCTGGGAAATTATATCAGGGAATAATATAGGCTACTCACAGTTTTTAGATTTTCTTTTCACTTTGTGTTATCAGCAGAGTTACCTGGCTTCACACCTGTCTATTTTGTTGCACTGTTTGCCATTTGTCTGTGTGGGTAAAAATAATTGTTTGTTAATGGTCATCCTGGAGCCGAACTGGGATCGCGGGGGATCTCCGTTGCTCATCTTCTCACTGAGACAGCAGCCCGTACATCAGTCCCGGGGGATTTTCAGCAGCTCGGCTTTTGGGCTGTGCCCATATCGGGTATTCTGGAGATGGTTTTGCATCTGCTGACATGTTTCATCAGCTCGAGAAGTAGCCATGTGCTTTCACACAGTTGTATTTTGTCAAAGTGCGCAGTTTCTTTACAAAGGCAGGACAGGAAAAAGTTTTAATTTATGAGATTGCCCAAATTCCTGAAACCTGATCTTTCAAAACGCCTGATTAGCCTATGTGCCAAATTTGGTGCAGATTAGTCCAGTTGTTTGGCCAGGACAGACAACAGATTAACATTTTTTACATATAAAGATTCAACTCTAAGGGATGGTTGGTTCTCATCTGTGTTGAAGGTTCTGTTCGGGAATGACGGAAAAAAACAGTGCAGCAATTTTTTTGCAGAACAAACGTCATGGCAGAAACCCAACAGATCAATTGTAACCAATAGGGTTCATTGGGCGCTGTTTGTGTCCATTGCAAAATGGATGCTTTTGTCTTAGTTTTCACCTCTGCCACGGAGGTTCTGAACAGAACTTCCAACGGTGATGTGAACAAAGCCTTAGACAGATGGCAGGTTTGGAGCCATCTGAAAGCTGGAGATCTGAACCCAATACAAATATATAATGTGTTCCCTCCTAATGCTTTTGCCTCATTTTGCCCAAATTTTCACTCTTCCCCTTACACAATGTACAAAAAATTGCATAAAGGATCTAAAAAAAGCAAGTGTATGTCACTCTTCTCAACCATAATCTTGCATTTGCTTATTGTAAGGACAGGACTTGTTAGATCACTACCAGGCTAGTCCAAGGACTATTCCAAGAGGGCTTTTAGAATCTAATTTTTTAGGCTGCAAATGTCAAAATCATTACCTCCTCATTTCCTCGACTTCCTTAAAAAAAGCAATATCCTAGAACTAAGCCTATTCAGCAATTTCAGAAGTACAGCATACTGAGGCTCTTAATGTCCATACCATAGTAACACTATCTAGGCCATCGATACGCTCATCAAAAGCATCCCCAAACTTCATAATTAGTTTAGCACACAAACTTCTGCAGTTGTCACAGTAACCTTCCCTTCACCTGGTTAATCCTACAATTTGCTCGCACATACTTGAGCGCTTGTGGTCAGCAGTCCATCCTCATTATCACGTCATTTATAGAACATAATCAGGGGGAGCGCTATAAAAAGACCTTGTTACGACAAGTGCCGTCCATACCGGGTTTAATGTTGATAAAAGTCTATTAGGAGGTTTCGATAACCAGATGCATTTGGAATCCAAAGGGTTTTATGGACTTACTGCACACATGTTACCAAGACCGAAATGTTGTAGTTTCCCCACTCTGACAAAAAGTCTCAGCACTCCAAGTGGTCCTGATTTAAATGCGATTTACAAAAATTGCTAAAAAATCGGCACAAGGTCAAAGAATAGGAAAAGAAAACAGGGTGACATGTCCCATTAGGGCTGCAACATTTTTTTGGTGTATTCTGCGCCAAAAAACTGTTGACGTCCTATTCTCTATATAAATGAACTGTAATACATTATACACCAGACACGACACTTTTGAATGCACCTGAAGTAGGCACATCAAACATACTAAGAATGATATGCTATGCGCCTTCATTATGCTATGTTCCTAGATTATGCACATCAATTTACTATGCACACGCCAGATTTTTGACAGGTTCATTCATTCAGGTGCACTATACACTCATTCAATGTGCCTTAAAACTGGCGTGGCGGCGCCTCTTTTCTGGCATCAGCCTTTAATGTTTTGCGTCTTGACCGTAAATTGCAATTTTTAAGTTGATTTAAAGGGGTGTTACAGAATGAAGAGGGCAGAGCTTGCTGTCGTCCTCCCTATTTATTTCTATGGAAGTTTTGAATATAGCCAAATGCACTAATTCGGTTGTATTCTGAACTGCCATAGAAGTGATTGAGAAGGACGGCCTCCTAATTCCATAACATGGCCAACCTGTTACTGGATGTTCCTTCATGGGAACAGCCCTTTAATGCAATCTCCTATGTACTTGCCAGCATTGGTCAGTGATAGGAATAATACCCCAGAGCAGTAGTCTTAAACCTAAGACTATTGTAAAACTGCAACTCCTAGCATACCTTGACAGTCTTTTGGCAGTTGTATTTTTGGACAGTGGTCTTAAAGGGGTTTTGCCAAAAAGAGAGTTCCTTACCTGTTATCTGCTCAGGAGAGAAGATAAACAAAGCATGCTGAGTCATGAACGGGCTGCGCAGAGATAGGAAGCAGGGAGCGTCTGCAATAGTTACTCAAATAATGACATTACAACCAGTGAATTCTCTATACAAAAGAAACATGATCTTTCTCCCCAGTCCCTTGCAAGCTCATTCATGTTCCCTGTCATCAGATAAGAAGTGCAAACACGAAAGCAAGCTCGGCCACATCAGCTCCTGTCAGTGTCCTGGTAGTGTCTAATGTAAACTTTCAGGAAACTAAGGGCATCTTAGTCAGGCTGTAGCTCTCAGAGGCTTCACTTTTTGTAATCACATATATTTAGAAAAGTGATTAAATACTCATTTTGGAGGATCCCACTTCAACATTACATCGTGGCAAGTTGTAGTTTAGCGCAGTGTTCTAAAACTTGTGACTGTTGCAAAACTACAATTCCTGGAAGTCCTCAACAGTCACTTTGGAGTTGTAGTTTCGTGAAATGGTCTAAAACCTGTGTCTTTTGCAAAACTACCACTTCTAGCATACCTTCACAATCTCTGTGACTGCTTCAAAACTACAACACCTAGCATGCTTTGACAGTCTCTTTGAAATGGTAGTTTAGTGCAGTTTTCAAAAAACCTGTAGCTGTTGCAAAACTACCACCCCTACTATGCATTGACAGTCTCTTGAGAATTGTATTTTAGGGCAGTGGTCTTAAAACTGTAGCTCTCCATTCAAGAGTACAATGTCATGCATTTAAACCATGAGACTACAATGAGATTCATGAAGACAGCCCAATCTTGGTTGGTTCTGTGCTTTTTGGTAGGAAGAGGTAAAAACCCATGCAGGAATATCATCTGCAAAGACCAAGAGTCATGAAAAGGGCATGAAAGGGAAAACAATGACAATGCCCTTCTGTCCCAGCGAAAAAAAAAGTTTAATCATTATGAGGCCACCTCTGTACTGTGCATGATGTCATCTCCAGCTGTTGTGAGACTACAACTCCTAGCATGCATTGAAAGCCTTTTGGACTCCAATGGTTAAGGCAGAGGTCTCAAACATGTGGCTATCCAGCTGTTGCAATACTACAACTCTCAGCATCCCCTGGCAAAGGCAAGAAGTCATCGTTCCACAACAGCTGGAGAGCCACAGGTTGGAGATCACTACCCTGGAATATCTATACTTGTCTACAAGAAGTAATTACTATTGTAGACAAGTAGTCAACTTAAGAATCTCTACAGCTGCCAGGCACATGAACTGTAACATCTGTTGGGCCACATGTTGCCTCCTGAGACAATAATATCATAGGCCATTAGCTTTATATGGCAACTACTTGAAAACATTTTAAAGCCATGTCCACCTGGATATACATTTCCCAATTGCTTCAATGCATCTAAAGTAAAATTTAAGCAAATTTTCAAATCGGTTTGATGAAATTTTTTTATTTTTTTTTTTGTTGTTAAGCTCCTTTTTTACATCTTGAGTTTCGACAACTATGGGGGGGGTTGGGTCCTGAAAGGGTTTCATCACTTTTTCCCCCCCTCTCTTTTTAATTTTGGGATTTTTATGAACAGTTTTAAAAGAGAAGGCAGATGGAAGAGAATGACACATAACTGCAAAGTCAAGGGTACCCGGGTTTGTTTGGCGTCGGGGAACATGAAGAACCATAGGACCTGCAAAGAAGCTGCTTTCTTTTAAAACGGTTTTTCCCTATCTTTAGATATTTATGGCATATTTTTTTTTATTATTATTAAATTATTTATTTTTGAGCGCCATTTTAAATTTCCCGGGCGCTGTAAATTTTTAAGGGGGGAATTTAAAACTTAAAAAAATGTTTAACAAATACAATTGGGTGACCCAAAAAAGACTAGTAACTGAAACGAGAGGAAAGAGGGGCCCTGCCCCAGGGCCGGAAAAGGGGTTACCCAAACTACAAGGAAGAAGGGGGAGTTACAGAAAAGGGTTTGGGGGGACCTGTTTGCGGCCCGGGGTTTGTGTGTGGTGGGGTTTGTGTGGGTTGTTTGGGGTATCCTGAAGAGATGGGTTTTTTAGGGGTTTCTTTTTTTAAACTGGTGAAAGTTGGGGGGAGTCTGATGTTTTTTTTTTTAATGGTTCCGAGGTTTTGGGGTTTAAGGGACGGGGGAAGTCTTGGAGAAGGTTATGTGAAAGGGGCTGATGAAGGGGGAGCAAAAGGAGAAAGGGCCCGTGGGAGCGGAGATTTCGTTTAGGGGGATATCTGGGAAAAATTTGGGCAGGGGATTTTATGGAGAGGAGAAAAGGGGTTTTTGGAGAGCCCTTTTAGGTTAGGGTTAGTTTAAATTTTAACTGAATTTTTGTTTGGGGAAAAGGGGTAGCCCAGGGGAAAGGGGGGATTGGCAAAAAGGGGGGAGCGGGGAGAAAAGGGGTAGCGGGGGGGGAGAAGGGTGAATCAGAGGGGTGCAGAGGGTTTTGGTTTGGATTGGAGGGGAGCGGGGAGTGCCAGAAAGGGGCGGAGGCCGCAGGAAGGTGTTGAAATTTGGGGGGCGGGGGGATGAAAAAGGGCATGGACGCCCTTTTAGTAGTTTTCAGAGGGGGGTTTTTTAGGGAAAGGGGGGATGGGTGAAAAAATTTTTCAGGTGGAGGTGGCAGGCAGAGGGTTTAGGGGGTTGGATGTGGGGGTTTGAAGGGTTTAAAAAGGGGGTCAAAGGGTTTTTCCCAAAAGGGAGCGGACTTTTGGAGTGGTGAAGGGGGGTTTTTGGCCATTAACAGTTTAGAGGGATCAGGTTTGGGGGGCCCAGGAAAGGGGGCGGTGGAAAAAATGATTTAATTCTTTTTTTATTTTTCATTTAGTTTTTTGCGACCAAAGGAGGGAAGAAGGAGGAAAATGGATGATTTGGCATTTTGGGATCCGGGAGAGAGGGGGGGTTTATGTCGGACCCGGGGGATATAAAGTTGGGGGTGTCCGCGTTCAGGGGGTAGTTTAAAACCCAAAAGCGAGGCTTGAGTGACCCAGACCAAGGGGTAGATAGAGAAGAGGAGTGGGGGCCAAAGGAAAAGACCCCCGAGGGACACCAACAGAGGCGGGCGGGGGGAGGAGGAGGTGGTGCCCGGGAAAAGAGGGGAACTGAAAGGTTCCCGTTTAGAGGGTTTGAAGAGATCAAAAGGGGGGAGGGGAAAAGTCCCTGAGCCCGAGGGGAGGAAGAAAGGGTTTGGCAGGATGGAAGTGGTCGACAGTTTTTTTAAAGGCAAAAGGGGAAAGGGCTAGGAAATGAAGGGATGGGGTAGTGGGTGGGGGCTTTTTGCGTTACCTAGGTCGTTGGTGCCCCTTTGGTTTTTGGGCAGTTTTTCAAATAAAAGTGGTTTTGGGGGTTTGGAAAACCCTGATTGGAAGTGGGGTCAAGGAAAGGGGAGGGTTTTGGGGGAAGGGGGTGGGGGGACAGCTGAAGGGTTTGTGTGCTCGGGAGTTTGGTTTCAAAAGGGACAGTTTAAAATGGGGCGTTAGTTGGACAGTGAGGAGGGGGGCGAGGAGGGTTTTTTCTTAGGAATTGGGTGTGATTTGGGCGCGTGTTTTTAAAAAGGGGGAAAAGGGGAAAATGCCAAAAGGTTAATTTGATAGATTGAAAAGATGGGTGGGGGGCTAGGGAAAAAAAACAGTTTCTGAGGTCTTGGGGTGTGGGAAAGGTGGGGAGTTTGGGGAAGGGGGGACAGGTAGGGGGGGTTTTTATTTGGACAAAAAGAGAGGAAGAGGTTTTCATGAGAACAGTGGGGGGAAAGCAGGTAATGGAAAGTGTTCCTTTGGGGCTGGTCGGGGGAAAGGGTGGGTGATGGCCCATGGTAGGGGTATTTGAGGTGGGTTTGTGAGGGACTGAGGGGTGAAGCTTTCTCTGATGAGGTTTTATTTTATTTAAGAAATTTTTTGGGAAAAAAATTTTTAGCTGATAAAAGGAGAATGGGGGAGGGGATATGCCCCTTTTTTTCCCCGACTCCAAAAACCTTTTCTTTTTAAAAAGGGGGTCCTTAATTATCTACCGTTTTTTTCTCCCAAAAATTTAAGGGTCCCACCCTTTAATTTTTTTAAGCCCCTGCTTGATTTTTTGGACCCCAAGAATCAACTCCCAATGGGTTTTTTGCCTTAAAAGATTTAACTCCAAAGGTGGGCCCCATTGGGAAACAAATTCCCACTGGTGGGGCCAAAGAATTTAGCAACACGGGGGGGTCCCCGAGAAATCCCAAATCCATGGTAGGCCCCGAAGCCCTTAACGCCCCTTTGGGGGGCCCCCAAAATTTTTTAAACCACTTTTTGGGTCTAAAGGGAAACAACTCCCCTGATGGGAAAACTAAGAATTTAAAATCCACTGATGGGCCTAAAAAATTTTAACTCCATCATGGGATCCCAAAAATTTAACTCCACCCGGTTTGGGGCCCGGAAAAACATCTCGACTAAGGGGGGCCCCGAAAATCAAGTCCCCGGTGGGCCCCCAAAAAAACAAGCTCACTGGGGGCCCCAAGAAATTTAACCCCCCGTTGGGGTCCAAGAAATTTAAATCCAATGTTTGGGGTCCAAGGGAAACAGCAAAACCCTGGTGGATTCCCAAGAGACTCAACTCCCCTGGTTTCGCCTGAAGAATCAACTCCCCTGGTGGGCCCCAAGAAATTTTAAAATCTCCCTTGGGTGGGTCTAAAGAAAAAACTCCTTTTATGGGAATCCAAAAAATCAACTCCCCTTTGGGTTTGGGGCCTGGGAAACCCTCCCCGATTGTGGGGGCCCCCAAAAAACAAGTTTCCCCAAGGTGGGCCCCCTAAGAATTTTAAATTCCCTTTGGGGGGCCCAGGCATCCCAGTTCCAAAAATCATGGGAAATGCTTTGTTTGGGTTTTTCTTTTATATGGCAACATTATTTATACTTTTAATTATTGCTAGTTATGTTGCTATTTCAGTTTCCTAAATTAAGGGCCCCTTTTGGTGGGGCCATCTTATAGGTGATATGCGTTTTCCCCAAAGGGGAAATTATTCCCCCCTTGGGGCTCACAGGTTCTCGCATTTTGTCTTTTAGGCTTTGGATTGTCCTCCATATACGTATGCCCACCCATTTACTCAAATTTTTTTTAAAAAAAACTTATAAGCATTCATATAAAAGGAAGTTTTTTTTCCCCTACGAAAAAATTTCCCCCTTTTATTCCTTTTCCCAAATGTCACTTTTTAACCCAAATACTTTTTTGTGCTTTTCCCAAATTTGACTTTGGATTTTTGCTTTTTTTTTTTCCGGGGACGTTGGGGCACGGGTTCTGCGAGGAGCACCTTTAACGGTCTTCACTCCCGAGATTTTTAATTTCCCCGCTGCTTTCTGTCCAGTGTTTTAGTAAGCCCCCAGCCAAAAAAACCATTCAAAAACCCAAATTTTTTTTGTTTAAAAGTCAAAATTCCTTCCCTTACCAAAATCCCCGGGCGTTGGGGAAATTTTAAAAAAAGCATTAGCACAAATAAAGAAAACATTTTTCTGGTTTTTTCGTGGCCCCCAACCCCCCCAAAAACGGGGGTTTTTGGAAAAATCCCATTTAATTTTAAAAAAAGGGGTATAAATAAAATTTTTAAAAAAAATTAGTTAATTTCCCCAAATGAATGGGTTTGTACTTGAAAAAGGGACCCCGTTTTTTTTTCCGAAACAGCAAGCTCCCAGTTCATTGGGCTTGTTGTCCCGGCTGCAGCTCAGCGGGGCCCCTTAAAAGTTTAATTTTGGGAATCGTTTAAGGGTGGTGCCTTTAAAAGTTTTTGAAACCCCTCAGAATTTTCTTTTTTTCAATATAAAATTTGGGTCCCCTATTCTACATTTAGTTTTTTCCCTAAGTGGTAAAGGAAAAACCCCAAAACAAACCCCAAAGGGCAAAAAATGTGTTTTAATTTGGGTTTTAAATAACTTTGGGTTAACCCTTAGGCTCTTTTGTGACCTTGAAGACTATGAACGCCTTGCTCTTGGTTGACTACTACTAAGAGCGGGGGAATGGGGGTTTTTTTCATTTTTTAATCTATCTGACCATGAATTTTTTTGGAGGCCCGGCCCCTTTTTTTCCCTTTTAAACCCAAACAAACCCGAAAAAAATAGTTTAAAGAAATGAACATTTTTTTAGTTTTTGCCTCCTCCCCGGGTTTAAAAAATTGTAAAATTTTTTTTTTTTTCAATGCGCAGTTGTATGAGGCCTGTTTTATTCGGGGACAAGGGATTAATTTATGAGGGGTTAGTTTTTTGTTCACTTATAAATTAAATTTCAGAATTTTTTTAAATTTTTTTTTTTAAAGGTTTTTTTTTTTTTTTTTACACCATTCACTTTTCACACTTAATTTTCAGGTTTTTTACCCGGTCATTTTGGAATTTCCCTAAAACAGGGGTAGGGTTTTTTTTGGGTTGTTTAATGTATGTACAATTTTTTTTTGTTTTAAAAATTTATTTTTTATTTTTTTTATTTATTTTTTTTTTCATTCCTTTATTTTTTTTACATTTTCAATTTTTTTTTTTTTTTTTTTTTAAATCCCATTTAAAGGGGGAGAACTGGGTTTTACTTTTTTTTTCTTTTTTCTTCCTTTCTTAGTAATGTTTTTTGCATTTTCAAAAATTTTTGCTAAATTTAAATTTAAATCGGTGTCAAATTGGGCACAGGGAGTGATTAAGGAAAAGCCCAACCAAATCTTTTCCTGATTTACTGGGGTTCTTACCCCCGGGCCCGTCCTGGGGCCACCCCTAGGTCCCCCGGGTTTAAATTTTGCCCCCTTCCCCCGGCTCTGTGGGTTTTACCCGGGTGTTCCGGGGCACCTGACAGAGCAGGGGAAAACCCTTTCGATTTTTGCTCCGCGGTGCTTGCCCCGGAGCTGAGCTGGGTTCCCCGGGTGTGTAGTACAGCCCCGATCTCAGTGCTGCTGTGGCCCCGGGAGCCGAAAACTCTGATGTCTGCAGCGACACCAAAAGACGTCGCTGCAGACGAACGACCTGAAATGCCCAACGTCAAAAGACGGTGTGCGGTCGATAAGGAGATAAACATGGTTTTGCAAATTTCTCCAGCCTGATGAGCATCATCAACTCATTTTTGAGGACCTCAGAAACCTCCTTGGTTCAGGCCATGATTCCTCAAACATGTTGTGAAGATCAGAATTTGATAGATCCTGAAATAAAACAGGTCACCCATCTGTTCCTCAAGCCATTGACTGAAATCCTCTGACTCTAATTTTATCTTCATATTTTCTGCAAATCCAAAAGGTTCACATACTTTTGACACTCATAGCTAGGTGATATTGGTTAATTTTCTCAATTATCACATGAAAATATCTAATATTTTTGACTCATATGTTTGATTTGGTTCTTCTTCTCTTTTTTCGGACTTGTGTGGAAATGTGATATAGTTTTAGGTTGAATTTATGCTGAAATTTGACAAATTCTGAAGGTTTAAAAACTTTGAAGCAGCACTGTATGTGGCCTTCTCTAAAGCAGCACCAATCAGGCTGCTTGGTAAGAAAAGAGGAGGTCGCCATACTTATTACTGATTTTTGACTGGTACATGGAAGATTCCATTCCTGCTGGCTAAATGCCTTTTAGCTGCTATTTATGGTAGCTACACCTCCTACAAACAAAACACTGAAGAAGCTTAAAGGGGATATATCACTTCATCAGTTCATCTGTTCTCTTGCAGCTTCATTTTTTCAGTTTCTTAAATCCAGGGGCATTCTTCACCCAGCTGGGTGTTTCTTAACTGAAGGGGGATGACATCATCCCCCCCCCCCCTTCACTGTTCGTGTTCGCTCCCGAGTCAGTGTGTTTGTTTGAGATCAGTGGAAGGGGATAGCACATGGCCACATGTCACTGTGTTGTTCCTCTCCCTATGCAGTCTTATTTTGTAGGAGCTGTTTGTTTACATACCACAGGCCTGCATTCAGTCTAGACAGTCTTCTATGAACTCACAGCACTGATCTCTTCTCCTCACAGCGGGAGGTTTTTTACAGTTGAATCCAGTCTTCTATGAACTCATTTAGAGCAGCACAGATCTGTCTCCCTTCTATGTTTACATGCAGCAGCATTAGGCACCGAGCACAATTCTGCTGTTTTCGGATTGTAGAAGCTGCTGCAGGGTTACTGTGCAGAGTGAAATGTTGCCGGCCCCTTATTCTGAATGATAGAGGCAGGAATGCGTGCTCCCGTAAATACGACTGGGGGCCAGACTGAATGTAAATTAGTAGAGTCATCAGCCAATGAAATGAAAGGAGGAGGAATTCGACCGACACTGGGGAACTGTGTTTACAGAAACAGAAGTTAAAGAAGACAGTGAAAACAAGACAGCTTTGCAAATGACATCCAATTGCAAAGTTGCTTGTTTTCACTGTCCCCGTATTTTGAAGACCATTTAATGTAATGAGAAAACCTCTTTAAAGTGAAACGTGCATTTGGGCACTCTGACTCTTCCATGGTCGGTAGTATGCATTTTCCTATCCTCTCCTGGATGTATTTTACCTATTGTGTGTATGGATTTTTTGTAGAATACATATATTTATTAATACCATATTGTGATATTTTGTGTTGTGATTCTATCTAAGATAAATTTGTAGTAGTAATGAAGCTATGTTCTGTAACGTATAGCCATGGAGATGCTTCTAACTAAACTAACTTACTTGTATATTGTAAGACATTTTCAGGATGAGTCTCTTCAATGCATATTATCTTTAGAGACTTTACATCTCCTTCTTGTGATTTTTGTCCTTTAAATTATTTCTATCAATGAAGATGCATTTTATCAGACATTTTTCTGTGAGTGGCCATCTTTGTAGGTTATTATATATATGGTAAATGTAGAACAGCAGAAGGTACTGCACACCTGTCTTCTAATGTGGGTGCTCGTGTGGAAGGATTGTTTGTCCATGGCATATAGAACAGAAGTGTATGTAGCAAAAGTGATCCAGTTCACAGTTGGGAAAGGAAGTCTGAAAAATGGCTACCACATCCAAGGATGGTGGCAGGCGTGATAATTACCTACTCCTGTGAACTCTATCTGGATCACATTTGCCTTTCTTCCTTTGTTCTACCTGCCTTCAGTATGAGGAGCAACATTATAAATAAAATGACTTCACTTTTGCACCATATGTACAACTAAAAGTATACCTATGGTAGATGGACCTAAAGGCATCCGGCCAAAGACCTTCCATAGTCATTGGAAGAACGGTTGACAGTCATTACTCCCATTCTCACCATGCATCCTTCAGTTTGCCTAAGCATGCATGTGTTCTTAAAGGGGTTGTCTCATCTCAAAGTTTCATAGGATGCATGATTAAAATATGCCTTTGCGCTGTCACTTCGGGTCAAGCTGTTGAATTTAGATATGAGTTGTTTATTAAGACTTCTCTGTTTATTATTTTATTTTAGATTAAATAAATTCCCTTCTACCGGATGGGAAAAACTTCTGAGCTAATGTAAACAGTAGAGTAATTATTGTCTTTTGTCTGAAAGATAGATAACACACAACTTTCACTGCCGGGCCCCAAACCCGTGTGATAAGTCCTCCCTGCTATCAATAAACAAACAGCAAAGGGGAAAAAGGGTACACAGGTCGGTCACTTGGGGGAACCTGAGGCCCCCAGGAGGTGATAAAAACATTTTTAGCTTCTTTAAAAAAAAAAAAAATGAACTAGCAATATATTTGAAAAAAAGTCTTCATTTAGTTTCCTACATTTTGAAAAACTAATCTTTTCAGTGGGAAAAACCCCCCCTTTGATTTAGAGCCTCTTTCTAGGGGTTATCCACTGCCCCTTCTGGGAGACCTTATTCTTTTTGGGGTTTTTTACTATGCGTTTCACAGTCCAGCTAGTTTTCTTTTCACTCTGGTTCCCCGGGTGTGGGTGGTTCTTGCAGTGGGCAGCTATTTTGCTTTGAGTAACTAGCACAGCTAGCTTTTCTTTCACTCTGGTCTCCTCAGGCTTTTTGGGGGTTCTTAGCAGTGATCAAACAGTTTGCTTTTGGTAAAAGCTGAGATTACAAAGATATAAGTGCAGGAGATTTAGGGGTTGTTCAGCAGGGATTTGTGGGGCTTTCTTCAGCCCTAATTGCCGAAGTATGCCTGGGGGAAAACAGTTAAAAAAATTTTTTTTAACAAGACGCATCAGTGTGTAAAATCATAACCGTCGATAAAGTATTCGAGGCTGACAGCTGCTGCGCATTGAAAGTACACGCTTGTAAGTCACCAATCCCAATTAAATTGGCTGAATTTGCTCCTTGGTCACTTTACATCAGTAATTCCAGTCATTCACAACCCACTATTGACAATATATAATGGTGAATGAGACACAGTACAAAGAAGGACAATTCTGCTTCCAGACACAAGTATGGATATTAGTTTTTATTTCAGGGACTTTTTTGAGAATCTTTATGGTGCAGCAGGTGTGTGTGGATCAGGGGTACTAATGTGGGTTTCCTGGGAGGTACCTTGAATAAGGCTGTTTTTGCCAAAACGCGTTGGTCGATTTCTTACCTGTATGCTAGTGTGCCAGTGTACCAATGCTAATATGTCCACATTTTGGATTTTTAACAAGATAGAATAAAAAGCTTATGTTTTAAGAAAACTTTTGCTGCTCGCATGATCACTGATGATTCGTTTGATTTCCTGGGAGGTGTAGTGCACTGGTGCAGGAAATCAACCACAGAGACTTCTTATTTTTAGAGGCTTTACTCACAGCACATTTCTTATAGCATGTTTCACTGGTCATCGTTACAGCACAAATCACTTCTTCTTCACAATCACCCTGGAGGAGAACATCTCTCCAACACTGATTATCCTTCTTTCTCTTTAGCTACTGTGACACTCTTCCTATCCTTTGAGTAAGTAGGCCAACACTCTGAGCCACAGCTTTACTGGTTGCTTGACGTGTTCCCTAGCGTTCATAGCTATAGCCTGACCATGGTCCTACCAGCACCAGACCACAGCATGTGTCACAACACTGTCTTCTTCTTCTCTCTCTATCTTCACTGTACCTTACTTATACTTCTGTTCTCTCTCTCTCTCTTTCTTTCTTTTCTTTTTTATCTCTCCTTTTTCCTTATGAGTGTTCTTAGGTCCGGTGTAAGGGGCAGCCTGCCGTTGACCCACAGCCGGCTTGTGGTCAAGGAATCTCTTCCACTGGAACCGTAAACTGTACCAACTGTTCAAACTCAAACAGCTATCGCTCAACCTCTCCTGGCAGCACATGGTAGACCCCCTTTTAACTGTGTTTGAACTTAAAGGGGTTTTGCCACGAAGTAAAATTGACATAGGAAGTTTGTAAATTAAATAATAAACATTTTCACCATTCATCATTATTAAAAATTCTGGACTGTTTTCGTCTTAGCTGCTCCTTTACTGATCCATTGTTTACAGCTCATCTCCAGGGGACACGACCAGGGCTGAGAGCTTCTCAGTCCTGGCCACACATGCTCAGACATCACCTCTCCTCTCATGCAGCTACTGAGTGTTCAAACCCCAGGTGCTGTCATTCTACTCCTGTCCTCTGAACTCCTTAGTATTTAGTCAAACAGTGCAAATAAAAAAAAAAAGAAGCCTCAATTAGGTTTGTGCATTGATAAGAGAAAAAAAATCCACAGGTTTAGTTCCTGCAGGGATTTGAACCAAGGATCCTTGTGCCTGGAGGCAAAAGTTTTACCTCTGAGCTACAATGCAGCTACTTACAGTTCTACACATAAACAGACTTTTCGTTGACTAGAGAGAGGAAAGGCCTGGTGATGTCATCCTGCTGCGTCACATGATATGCAATTCAAACAAACCCCACACGCCTCCTTCTGAGCACAGAGAGCTGAAGAGCTGGGTGCAGGAGGTATGAAATGAGATAGTGGCAAAACCCCTTTAAGACCCTCACCTCAGATCACACTGCTTGGCTGCAGGCCAGCCATGCTTTCTTCCTCTGCCAATCTTGAACATCCTTGCCCCCTAAATAACGTGTTTAGTCATATAATCTATTCTAAACCTACATGCACTTAATATATACTATACGCCCTTATATACACACAAATGCATTCTGTTCATAGGGGGTTTTCTCATAAAGGCAACATATGATGGAAAAAGTAAGGTAATTAGGCTCCCTGTACCATTGTAGAGGGTATGAGTGGGCTGCAATAAAGTAATTAAACCTTTCTTTATGATTTCAGACAAAATGACATGGCTTCTAGGCCTCCAGTGTCCACCCCAACACCCATCCTTTCCTACGATTAATTGTCTTCCTATCAGTCTGTCTGGTTAACCTGATTATGCTTACCCTCCTGCTTGGTCAGGGCAAGGCAATGTATATCAAGAATTTTGTTAACATAAGTCCATATTTATGCCCCAGCAGTTTCCATCAAGTGTGTGCAATGCTTAAAATAGTGTTTACAACGTTTGTGCCATCTGTTCAAAAATTTAAATGGAAA